>VMKM01001437.1:0-140747 GCA_008360985.2 Macquaria ambigua
GGGGATGGGAGGCAAGCAAGAGAAAAAAAGTCAGAGAGGGAAAGAAAAGGAGAAAGAGAGGGAGGGAGTGCCTGGTGCTCTGTTGTGAAACATGAGCTCGGAAAAACTGCTCTGAGTTTAACACTCTACCCAATGTTTTTGCAGTTGTTACTGTTTGGAGGAGGTCCATTGCGTGAGCCGACACACGCACCGAAACCTACACACACACACACACACACACACACACACACACACACATTGTCCTAGAGCCCCACCCCTGGTGCACTAGTTGTTTTTCTTCCTCGGCCTCATCCCTCTCCCCACACTCCTGTTATCAAGGTGAGGTGTGCTAACAAGACGGGCTGCCTGCCTGACGTCTCTGGCGCCCTGCCAACCTGCTGGGTAAAAAAAAACAAAAACACACTCGCTGAACTGGCCCGGTTCTGTAGCTCGGAGGCTTTATCCAGGCCTTTCTGCATGCTGCGTGCTGCCTGCTTGCAAAGACAGTGCGTCTGGAAACTGGGCATGAGGAGCTCTTCTCTCATTACTGCACACCACAGGCCGTGCCAGCGCAGAGGGCTCCTCGTGTGTCCTCAGGAAACCACAGTGACTGCTTATTTTTATCTAGCTACGGGAACCTTTTTCCTGCCAATTAGTTCCCAACAATGACCCCGCTTGTTTATGTACTGTCTATTGAGTGACATCCCCCATCATAATTAGGCCGGGCTTGTGTCTTTCTCAGCTACATGCCAAGTGCATGGATTTTCACACGTGGGGAGAGACAGCTGCCCGCTGCGTGCAGGCTTACAGGGTGTATCTTTTAATTGGGTCCAAATGGTGGTGAATAAGCACTGTATGAAGATTTTGAAAAACTGATAAAGTTGGAAAATGTCGAGGGGAGAACAATAGCCAGCAGGAGACGGAGAGGACAAGTTCAGCAGGTTCATGTGCTGTGCTCCGAGGATTTAAATCCCTCCCCTTGACCACAGGATACTGCTAGTGTTTGTGAGTCAGAGATTTCAGTTCTGTGCATGTGTGTGTGTCACAGCTGTGAGGCCGGGAGTGACTGCTGCTCAACAAAGCACTGCGCTCTGCTGGGTTGCTCTTGGTAAACAAAGGGAACGCACAGCGCTGTGTAGTGATTGCCCAACCTCTCCTTTAACAGAGAAAGTAAGGAGCCGGTCGAGCACAGCAGATTAAAGTAGAGAAGGTTAGAAAGGGAGTATAAAAAGTGAGAAAATGACCCAGTTGCAATAGCAGAAACCAGGACTGTTTATTTGATTATCAGCTACCAAGTGTTCAATTTCTGCATGCTCTCCTCCCAGCTGTGATAGGGTGGCCGAGCAGAGCAGAGCAGGCTGGAGGAGGTGGAGAGGGGGGTTGGGCGGGGGTCTTTGCCAGAGGAGGTCAGCTGTGTTCAGTCACAGCAGAGAGAGAGGGGGGTTGGGGATGGTTGCTGAGTTGCTGCGCCCACGGCATGCCCAGCTGAACCCCGATCAGCCCTTCTCCCCCTTGCACAGCGACATGCAACACTGTTGGCTTAGCTGCTTATTCCCATGACAACTGCCCGCCTGAGCACCAGATGTGCGCAAAGAGGGGGGAAAGAAGAATGGAAAGTGTTCAAACATATCTATGGCTGAGGCCGTGACGTTCCTTCGCCTTGACCGAGATTAGTAGGAGTTAAGTTTGGTGTCAAATGTTTTCTACTCATGTATTAACAGATATATAACGTTTCCCAGATGCACAGTTAAGTCACTGAGGCCAGCTTACATTTTACATGAAGCTGAAGCATTTAACTACACCATGGTATGTGCAAAGTCATTTTCAACTAACTGCCTATTACTGTTTCATTTGATTTAAAGTAGAGTTGACTGCCTGCAGTGTTTTGGTGCTGTCAGTATTGAAAGAGGGGGGTTAGGTGTGTGTTAGGGGTGGGGCCTGTTGGGGAAGTAAGGGTGGTGGGAGTGGCTGTGGTGCTGGTGGCTCAGGCATGGCAGATATTGTCTTCATTGTTTAACTTAGTGATAGACACTGCAGCTCAAACAAGTGTGCAAAGAACAGAACTATAATCAAACCAACAAGACCAAAGTGTCTACAGCTTGGACATAGCTTTGAGCTAGTGCTAAATGCTAACATCAGTGAGCTAACATGCTCACAGTGACCATGCTAACACTTTTTTTAAGTTTAGCGTGCTAAACTAAGACCGTGTTCACCGTCGTAGTTTAGCATGTTAGCATGCTAACATTTGCTAATTAGCGCCAAACACAAAGTAGCGTACAGCCGAGGTTGAAGGGGGTGTCATTAAAACCAATTAAAACTTTACCTGATGATGGCGTTAGATGGAAAGTCAGAGGAGGAAGAAGAGGAAGTTACAATTCATCCTGAGGGGGACATGAATGTCTGTACCAAATTTCAGTGGTTTTAGATATTTCACTAAAACCAAAAATGTCAACCTGCTTGTGGCGCAAGAGGAAAAGTCACCAAAGTTAGTAGGATTTATTATGACTGTACAAAATTTCATGGCAATTCAAGAAGTGTCTTGTCTCTCTTATTTTGGTCAGGGACCATTGATGTGCACATCACTTCCAGTTGGAGTCATACTGTGAGATGTGACTCATAAACAAACTTCCTTCACTGATATAACAGAAGCTAAAAACAATTCATTTAGTTGTAACTTTTTCTGTACAGCCCTTTCTACTTGCAGATTGAAAGAGTCATAAACTCATGAATGTCATTTCAGACTCATTAAAATTAATTTTAGTTAATTTCCTCGGATCATGCCTACATTAAATTGTAGCTCAATGAAAAGGATGAGCTCATGGGTGATAATTTAGTAATTGCCTGTGTGTGAGCTGGAGAGAGGAGCCACTTGAAGCGGTCTCAGGGCTCGGGGGAGAATCTGCGGCTGCTGGTGCGGAGCAGGTGCTGAGGTGCCTGTCAACGCTAATTTGCTGTTATTCTCTCTCACGCAGCTACTTTATTCACTTAGTGACACAGCGCACCACTTTTGCTCAGAGTAAAAGGAGACAAATTGAACCTGTGGAAGAATTTGTTGCACTCTGTGACTTTAGCTCAAGTAGAAACTCCTCTTCAGTCTGCCGGCGAGCCAGGCAAGTAGGAGTTAACGACGTAGGCTGCTGTGTTTTGATTGGCTTTGCAGACATAAACAAGAGCCGTACTTGTGCGTGACCCCTGGGCCTGACCCCAGAGATAGACGCTTCTCTAATGGGTGTCTCTTTCAGCAGGCGGCCAGGCCAGGGGAACAGAGGAGCCATTGTTTGGGCCAGGGAAAGCCAATGCTCTCACCATTAAACTGCTGAGCCTAGAGGAGAGGACTGTAGGAGCCACAAAGTCGAGGAAACAGCAAAGGAGACAGGGGACATCCTTGGCACACTGCTGCGTTAGGGTTCAAATTTTAGGATCATATCTCAAAAAAGCAAGCGGTCCCCTCTGCAGAGATGACACTGAGGTCTCTAGTCACATGATCTTTATATGTTTTGACAGTTGTATAAATAGCACTGTTAATTAGCTCCTATTAAGGCTTGAAATTCCTACACTTTAAACACCTTAGACACAGGATTAGGAGGGGAGTGCTGAACAGTTGTGTACGTTAAACCAACCGTGACTGGGCTAGGAGCTGTTGTTCTGTTTTAACCACATCCTGTGACACATGTCATTGAATCAGTGAATGTGTTTGTGGGGGGGGGGCAGGAAAGGGAGGGGTTTTTTATGCTGCAAGTGGCCAAACAGGTGAGTCAGGTGTCTGCGAAGAGTGAAACCGTACCTGACATGTACAACAATAGAAGTGCCACGCGACAGCCCTGAGGGAGGTGACTGTGATCTGTCTGGTCTGTCGAATAAAAGAGCAACAATATTGGGTGCGATTGTAAGCACCTTGTTAGAAAAGTACATAAACACTTATATTGGACAGATATTAAAGAAAAATCTTCTATACAAATTAACTAAAACTTTTTAAACACTGAGAAGAATGCACTTTGGCACTCCACACAGACAAGTGATACACACTAAACCTTCCTGTGTATGTATGTCAAGAGTAATCAATCACTCCCATGCCTCGAGGGCATCCATGCTACAGTGTTAACTAATCTGCAGGCTCAGCAGAATTGGCCTTAACCTTTCAGGAAGTGACAGTAATGCACTGTGAGGTAACTCCTCTCATTTGCTCTATACATGGGCTATTTCAATTGTCATGCAACACTTGTATGTGTGTGTAGAGTGCACCCAACAGTTATTAGAGAGGGGGTGGAAGCCCTGTTGCTCCCACTAAATGAATGACCTAACAGCAGGAGGGGTGTGATGGGCACAGTCTCTGCCAAACGCCTGGCCAGCTTCAAATGCCTGGCTAGCCTCAGACACTTGGCTAATCCATCAGTGGCTTACTTTCACAATAGAACCCCTTAAAATAAAAGCTTGGGCTCAAAAGAGTGGGAACAGAGCAAAGGAGGGAATTAATTCTTCCTCTGTAGCTTTTTTTTCGTCCAAGGGCAGAAGCACTGAATTCTAGTTGAAGTGAAGAGAAAAAGAGCAACAGTTTTCAGGTGAGAAAGACTGGACTAGACTTATGTTCATTTTGCAAGAATTTTATTTCTGTAACTTTTATTCATCTGATGTTCCTATTGCGCTTTAGTGGAGTGGTATTTATCTGAATTCTCACATGGTTCCTCCTGTTTTTTCTTACACATAAAGGAAAATTGGAAGTTTGGGTACCATGGCAGTATGTGTTCCTGTAAAGCCGATGATTATGTGGTATGTAATATTGTCATCCAAACAAAAACTTGATTCACGTGACACCTTCAATAAAATTTTATTGAAAAAAAGTACCAATAAACAACAAGAAATCCAGAAAAAAGATTTGTAGAGCAAAGCTCCGTATGTACAGCATATTGCACTACATAACAAATTGTCTTTACTTCCATATTATATCAACAACCAAAAATATATATAAACACAAAAATGAGTGCACAGTAGAGTCTCGAAAACACACAGTCAATGTTTACAAAAATGCTACATTTTCGCTGGGTCTCATTTCTTGGTATACAGAGAGTGTGTGATAATCAAGACTTTGTTGAAACTGAGCAGTTAAAGGCATATTCCAGGGTTTTAGAAATACATGTACACTTAATCTGTTCTGTAAAGAAGGGCAAACATGTCATAGCTATGAGTTCATGAGCCAAATTAACCACAACCGTGAATTATTTTGGTTTGCTTGGTTTTGTTTTTACACCACGATGAGATGTGCAAGGAATGTTGCAAGTTCATTTTTATATAAAAAATGCCCTTGATCTCATGGACTTCAAAAGGATCCTACTCGTATTAAAAAGTATTTTACAAGCATGAACTGTCCTTATAAAAGCAGACCCTTTTTTTCTTAGGAAAATACATTTTAAAAAGTTAAGAAAGACCATGAAGAAGAAATGTTATCGTTAAAAAAAATTCAAAATCAAAACCTTCCTCGAAAACTTCAAATGTATATAAAGTGGACTACAAAATTCAAGACACTGACGGTTTCCATAAAATACATGTCCCACTCTAGGGATTCTCCACACTCACATATAATGTGATGAGTGCAGCTTGGGAACCTCATTCTAACAAAACTACACAGGGCACCATGGTGGCTTGTTTCCCTTTCCAATAAATCAAACGGGACCATCAATCCGAGCCTACTTGATCAATGCACAGATATACGTCTGACGCATGGCAAGACTAGCCCAAGAGAACAATCCAGAGTATATACTATACATTAACACACAACAGATAAGGGACTCATGGGATCTACAGAAACAAAGTACTTTCCAGTGCATATTGATTACAACACAATGATCAAGATTAAAGAATTGAACACATAAACTAACGCCCTGTGGTTTGAGAAGAATATGAAGGCAACCTTTTTCTGTGTGTTTCGAAGCACTTCTAACGTCCTGTGTATCATTAGCAATGGGTGGGATGGGTGATGACTCATTAATTATAAAGGAATGGTCATATCCTGTTAAAAGGTTAAACTGCATTGGAAACTACTGCTTTCCTAAACCACATATTGTGAATCTACCCACAATGACGGGTGAATCGGGTGGTGGAAGATAATGAAAAAGGTCTGAATTGGTCGGGCCCATCCCATGAAAATCACAACCTTTTAAGTGAAATGCTCCACCCAAAATCTATTTTTTTGCGTATCAAACACATGTAGGCTTGAAAGGTGAGGCTTGTAGTTTTCTTCTTCATGAAGAGCAGCAGCTGTGGTCAACGTGAGTTCATGTTACAGTGTTCCAACAGTAACAAGTTTTCAAAGGGGAAAAATGATGCTAGAAAATTCTTAATCGACTCCTGCCATGTAATCCACTTCTCCACTGTCTGTACACCTGTACACTCAATATGCTCCATACAGTTACACTTTGGATATATGGATTTTGAATTTTGGCGAAAAAATGACCATGTTGAACATGTAATTGCACTGTGCAAACATGCCACCATTGAAATCCATTGTAACCAACATGAATTCAGACTGACCGTAGGCGTTGTTCTTCATAAAGGGCCAAACTACACATTGCTTACAGCCTATAGGAGATGAGTGATACTAAATAAGCAGAATTTGGGTTGAGTATAACACGAAGAAATGTCAGGTACTATGCAGGCCAACCTGCTCTGCACAGAGTCAAACAACTGAAGCACATACAAGTCCAGGACCAAAACAAATAAAAAGAAAATAAGAAGTAATTGCACACACAAGTGTATACAGTAGAAATGGGCAAATGTACAAAAATAAATAAAAAGGTAAAAAATAAATTACCAAGAGAAATGAACCGATGAACAATACCCATGTGATAAAGGAGCAGCACAAAGAGGACACCAAGAGCCAATGGTGAGACGGGGGGCTACAAGGACTGGCTCAGCGTTCAGGATCCGCAGGAAACTATAACCACAACCACATTCAGTGCACCTCGCACGCCTACTACTACACGCTCAGTAGCCCCCGTCACCACCACAGTCAGCAAGTCAGCCTCAGACTCCTCAGTCAAACTGTACCTTTATGCGTGTGCTGAGAAATTGGCCGAGAGTAATTTTGAACTGAAATGAAAATAAGAGACTTGACAATACCTCGAGAGGTTTCGCCATAAATAAATGGGCGAAAACACTCCTCTTCTTCTATGTAACAGATTCTCAAGGTCACCAGTAGCCCACAAAGTCCGTCCCTGAGACATCTTTAAGGAAATGAAAAGAACCCCTAATTATGCAGTGATAAACTTGACACATTGTAAGGAGCATGTAATTACAGACCCCTGATATGTACTGCTCCTTGGGTCCAAAAGTTGGCCAGGGTTCAGCGATGGAAAATATAACAAACAGCATCTTCAACAGTGTCTTTAAACATATTCATATTTCAACAGTAATTACAGTCATTTTCACTTTTGTCTTTTTGTCGTTTGTCTGCTGAGTCAGTGGTGGTTATATGTACTAAAAATGTCTCAAATCTGGATCCGAGCACCAAAGACAATACAAGATCACCCAACAGAATATAAAATGATACCCCATAAAAGTAGCCTGAGAAGATCTGGTTCACAGATTGATTATGCAGTGTTGTTTGGTGTTCAGAACACAAACGGGCTGTGAAAAACAAACCAGGACAGAAACCTTTCAATTGAGGCACGTAACTCTGCTGTAACTCTATTGTAGCCTGAAAGACTGGTGCGTAAAATTTCCAGAACCCATTTCCAACCCAGATTCCAGACTGCGTTCAGTCAGGTCTCAACATTGATTATTTGTCTTGTACATAAGAATGAATACATCTGAAATGTTGTGGCAAGAAAACAAGTCATAACTGAAAACCTTCATACAAGACAGAGGTTAGCCTGGTAACTCTTGAATGGTGTACGTCTAGTGCAAAAACAGTGGATCCACAGTTCCACTTCAAGGGCATGGAGGTCTGAAAACAATCACTTGAAACGAATACATCAAAAACAAAGGGATAACTTGAATTTGAGAATCAATTTGGGAACAAATTTAAACTTTAAAGAAAGAGTATCTGGTGTTCTCACTAAAATTTTAATGATAGACTTGGCCCAATAGTTTTGTTAGGTAAAGAATACTTTGCTCTGTATAACAAACAATGTGCTTTACTCGAATGTTCAAATTTAGTGCACAGATGCTAGACCTCCAAAATTCATGCAAAAGTCAGCACAATATTAACTTTTGATCTAAATATCTTTTCATGTATCTCTTAAAGTTTCTTTCCCAGCCCCTCTTTAGTGTGCTACATCTCAGACAACATCCAGACACCCAGTAGCTGTGTTAAGGAAGTAATAGGCATTAGATCAGTCGACATAACTGCCAACCTTTGACTACTGTACAGTCACAAACAGTCCAATAAGGGGAGTTGCATAATCAGAACAGTAACTTGAAATGAATCAGTGAAGTCATTTGGGCTGTCCTGAATGCCATTTTTGGGGGCTTCGAAGTTTCAGTGAGAATTATCGAATATCCTTTTTATTCAAACAAAAACGGCTACAAAATGTGCACTAATAACATAAAATAAATTCTAGCCATAGCTATGGCGTTCAATTCGTCTCAAAATTCGTCATTTCTGCTCCCGCCAGCACGGGGCTGTGAAGAGCGCTCGCTCGACCCTCCCTACGCGCTCTCAACTGCTCAACACTGGCACATTCGAATACTGATTTGAACGTCGATTACCATGGCAACGGTCGAAGCTTCGAAGCATTCGGGTCGGCCCTAGAAGTCATATATATAATGTGTCAATAAAAATGATCTCTTCATGTTTGGGTGTAGCCTAAAATATTTAAAGAGCGTGCTGATGTTAAAATATTGATTCAGTTTACTTTCAGTTTCACTGTTGATTACGCATTTCCTGTTGGGCTGTTTGTTAATGCTCTGTAGTTTTGTCAATTAACATAATACCTATTAAGCTAACTTCTTTTTTGATTTCAGTGTCAATAATCCAAATTCCTAATATTGATATAAGCATCAACCAGTGCTTTTTTTTGCAATCTAACTGAATGCTGTTGCACACAGGTTTGCTGGCAGTCACCAGGCTTGTTTGACCAGTCACTGATGTTCAGTGGTGCAAACTCCACCCCGATACTTCTTGAGCCATCAAAATGTTCTAATTGTTTGTGGTGCATGACTGAAGAAAGGCTTGCCTTAAAACATCTGTGCATATTAAAAAAGATATTTAGATCACGAGTCAAGGTGTGCAGACTCTTTCATGTGCAGAGACTTCACTTTGTTCCCAGTATTTTGAATGATGATACTGAGGGATCCTGTTCAAACTTAATACCATACCGAAGAAAATGGAGGAGTAAGAAAACAAAAACAGGCAAGCAAAATAAAGAAAATAAGAAAAGGTAAATGTTCCATTGAGGTGAGGTGCAAAATGCTTTGTTCCGAGAAGTCGCCTCTTTGGAAATTAGTAAATCAATGTGTCTGGTCACCTGGGAAACTTCAGAAAAGAAAACCTCACACCACATTTCCTTTCATTTCCTAACCATGCCATCTTGCCTGTCAAAATTACTCAATACTCATTCTGGCAGAAGACACTGAATAAGGCATTCCCAGGGTGTGTGGAGGTCACTAAAGATGGATACATGTTGAAGTGCAAAGAATTTAACAAGCAAAATGTACTGTACAAAACTACTACACCACACGTATACCAAAATATGAACATTGTCCTGTAGAGGAATCTCGGAGTATCATGGCATCTTCTTGGAAAGAAAAAACACACGACCTTGTATAAAAGTTGGTTGTCTCCGTCCCGCGGTGACTTGTAGTCTCCTTTCTTTTTCCCCCCAAAAACAGACCCGTGTTAGATTTGACAGTGCCATCGGGAGTCCAGTTCCTCAGAGAGATGAAGGAAGACCCCCTCACCTCCGTCCTGCTCCACCTCCTCCAGCAATGAGCCCCCTGTCAAACAGAAGGCTGAGCAGAGCTGTGGCCAGGCGCCACCACAGCGGCCCCTGGTTCCTTTGGTTTCGATGATACTGAAACAACAAATAAAGACGAAACATACGCAAATTAGTGCACTCTTCTGAAACTAGTGAAACTGCTGCTAGTTTTCAATGTAGGTTTTCAATGTGAGCTTGTTCGTGTTGGCTGTGATGTATGCTGATTGACAGTAAGCGCTGTGAAAAGGGTCAACTGAGGAGAGGGTAAGACAAAACCAGACACCGGAACGGCGCTGATATTTTCACAACAGTCTGCTTCTGTCCCCAACAATACTTATTAGAGAGGCTTCCCTTTGCGTGCGGGATCCCTACACAATCCGGGCTTCCCATGCCATAAGCACATTCATCATACGGTCACAGTTTTTCTAATCTTTCTGGCAGAGACCAGCAGCCAGTGGCTCAGGAGGAGGCTCTCTCAGGTTTGCGAGCCAATTGGATTGTGTGCGATTAGGGGGGATAATGCTATCTCTGCCATTGAGAAAGCTGAGATAAGATAATTGCACCAAATGGGATTAGGGAGCTCTTGATGAGAGGCAGGGAGCCTCTGGAAAACACGTATCTGCACGAGAGAGGTACAGTAGTCCAACAGCTCATCCGAAGACGAAAGGCAGACTCCACCTCGCCTGATAATGCTGTGGCTATTTCCAGTCCGTAAGGGTTGTAAACTGGGGGAGACTTGAGATTACTTTCTCATGACAGTGCACCACAGCGTACTACCTTTTCTTGGCAACATTCTGCCATTGTTGACGAAAGCCAAAATATCTAAAGGCAGAGATTAGATATGCCACATTTACTTGACTGTCAAAGTGGTGTCCAAACATTGACCTAGTTACCTGCCATGAACTGCCATTGTGATAAGCCTCTGAGTTCTCTATACTCTTATCAATGTGTGGTGAACGTTGCAGGGTGTTGCATAAGCTTTGCCAGGTTCCAGCCAGCATGTGTGTATCTTACTTACTACTTGCTTTTTCTTCAAAAGAATAATGGAGAGGTAAAAAAAAAACAAAATCAAGGCAAAGACTGCTGGGAATTTTGATAAACCCAGTTCTCTGTTGTATGACATATCTAAATCTTGCCTGGGGGTATTTTGATAAGGAGATGATAATAGCATAATGTCTGCTTTATATAAACATAGGCAATATTTATATGCAGCACAGAGTGGATGAGCTGGCAGCCAGCATGGCTTGACTTGGTAAACACTGGCATGCCTTAAGACTTTTAAATTTAAAACTAAATTATATGAGAGACTATAGTCAGTTACAACTCTGGGATCTAACAAGGGGGAGCAGAATGACTGCATATGTGCAATTATATGTATATTGTATGTCAACATGTGTAATACTTAATGGTGCTTAGAGTTAGATAGTAAAAGCTGCAGGAGTCAAATGAGTCAACTGAGGGATTTATCACGCTACAGAGCTTGTGTATTTATTACAAGCTACATGAGAAGCAATTCATCTTTATAAACAGAAACAGAATGTTCCTGTGAGGGTGACCTTTTGCCCTCAACTCTATCAAGCTGAGAGAGAGAGAGACAAACAGAGAGAAAGAGAGAATGAGAAAAATAGGTGTGCACAGGCCTGTCGCAACTTAGTCATGAGTCACGCCACCAACTGTCAAAATGAGACTCGGGCTCTAAATTTAGTCAGCGATAGAGTGGCAGAGTTTAGCCAGATGCTCAGTGTCGTCACTCTGACACTAGCCTGATGTGCTTTATCAGTGTTCCATACGGGCTGTCTGTCCAGCCAGCTGCTCAGAAGCTCGGCCTTATCACTTGAGCAAACAGGCCAGCCTCAATAGCAAGACAACTCTGGATTAGTCATATTAGGGAGGAGACAAGAAGCCAGGGAAAAATACAAACAAAGAGAGCAGCACAAATGGACTTCACCGTGAACAAAAATCATCACAGGACAATGAATGAAAAGTAGATATCCAGAGCCAGCTTCATGTGTTTTTATTTCCAGTGCAACTCCACTCCTCCCCCCTCTGCAAGTGCTGAAAGGAGAGAGTGCTTTGCCCTCACTGGAAGAGTGAAGAGATAAAGCCACAAACACTGCGTGCATGCAGACACACACACTCAGACACACACACACAGGCGATATTCAACCCTGCTTTCAACACCTCCTATCGAAAGCACCAGGAGTCGTCTCTCTTAAAAAAACATGGGGATGAAACCTAACTCTGCTCCTTGCCCTGTGCAGGCTGGAGCAGTCTTCCTGCCATTGTGACTGTCATTATTGCCTTGTCTCAAATGGCGGGCCGGCTAATGTCAGCCATCCTCTGGGGACCTCGGCGTCCCCTCCAGCCCTCTCTGACTGAGGAGCAATTTATCTGTCAGCATCCACCAGCACTCCTTCGCTACCTAATCCCTCCTTTTGCCAGGGGCCACGGGCTCCCATGGAGCACACTTGCGGGCACATTGCTCCCAAATCCATCAAGAGGATGGCAGTCAAAGGCATTGGATAGCTCAGGGACAAGTGTCTGTGCTGAATAACTGCAATCACCTACTGACAGGAGCAGACAGAAATGAGAACTGACTAAATGTACCACTATTAAGGAGTGAGAGTTTTTGTACTGACTGTCAGGCTGTGTGATAGTGGGAAGTGAGAGACAGCAAAAAGGGGGAAAACAAGTATGGGAGTATTCATGCATGAGCATGTTCACATGCACGCACAATACAATTAATTGCACAACCATAACCAGAAATAGCAATTACAGAGGCTGCAGTGGAATCACGAATCCAAAACCACACATCAGTGTTTGGGTTGTAAAAACATCCCTCTGCAGCTGACTCTGAACACTCACACACACTGGCAGAAACTTAGCTATGCTCTACTTGAATGACAAGTGTCAAACATTAGTGATACTGGTCTCTATGCAAATTAGCATTAGTAAGTCCCTTTACTCTTCATAATGCAGGCAAAAGTATTATTCTCTTTATTACTCACTCACTATCGCAATATCAGCATATTTGTGTCCTGTCACTAGCTTCAGGATGTGACTTCACAGGGCTGTTCTCACTCTGACTGTCCTCTCTGCCGTTTACTCAACCAGCAAAACGAGCACAGGCCACTTCCTCATCCCCTGACCCAGGCCTGCCTCCGTTGTGCGTCAGTAGATCCCAGCCACAAACACAAAACACAGCAACCCTCCTGTCTGACTGTCTGGTTCGACTGTGTGTGTGTGTGTTTGCCAGTGTCACAATACATGAGTCATGCTGAGCTGCAGGGGATATAAATAACTTTAACTTGATAAGTACATGAGAAAATCAGAAACTGTCTCGCAGTATGAAGTAAAAAAAAAATAAAATTATATATTATATTATGTGTGCAGGGCAGGGAGGGTTTTAAGACAACTGAAGATGGTTGTTACTTGATCATTTGAGGTTCATTTCCAAACCTCCTTCCCTCATATACACACTTATACCATCATTATAGAGCCCACCCCCCTTCGCTTTATGGTTGCATAGACCTCTTATTTGGGTGTCTCCTGTGGCCGAGGGAAGGGGAAGACTGGAGACTCCCTGGAACCACAGCTGTCCCCCTCTGGGCTCACGCGCTGAGCTTCGGGTTACAACATGTTTACCTACTCCTGCCACTTCTGCTTTTTTTTCCTGGATGTATCAGAGTGTGTGTGTTTGAATGTGCATGTGTGAGTAAATATCTGTGTTAGACTGTTAACCAGTTGGGCAACAAAAGACTCGCACTCTGCAGAAAATCTCCTGGGGGGTTTGTGTATATTGCTGATGTTACAGCCGATGAAACAACAGTGTCTCACAGTTGTCCAACACCCCCACATCGAAGCAACACTATGCAGCATGCGGACTCAGCGGACAGTGTCACCCTGACCACAGTGTTGTGTGTTGTTTGAGGCCAGGCATCTTCCATGCCACTTGCCTCCACAGCACACGGAGGAAACAGGAGAAAAGAGAGAGAGAAAGAGAAATAAACAGGAAGAGGAGGCAGGGGGAGGGCCTGGGGTTGACGAGGTGGGGGAAGGGAATGGTTCAGCAATGCCTTTGGCTTGAGGGTGGGGGGGGTGAGACACTGGGCTCTGTAAGTTCTGTATGTGCACAGCCTCTCCAAAACAAATATGGAGCAAACACAATAAAAGAGAGCAAACTTTTTTAACTACCATAAATCTTAATATATATATAAATATTAATTTTAAAAAAAGTGTGTGGATGTTGTGGGTGTTGTTAATGTGTGGACTGCACTTTGTGGTTTGACTTTTAAAAAAAATGTCCCTCTAATCTGACACACACACAAATTAAGACACAGACAAACACGACATCTAGTTTGATGGCGGTAGAGTTATGTTTAATCTGCAGCAGGTCACTATCGTAAATTTAAAACGGACTAAAAATAAAAGCTGTGTAGGTTGTCCATGTAAGACCCATATAAGCTGCTGATATAATCAGCCATAATTAACATTAAGTTTCAGTTGACAAGTGAGACCCAGCAGTCTCCAGTCCACACTAAACAAAAACACATTTACGTGGGCATATAGCTCCTGGCAATCCAAGGGGCCACACTGGGCCAAGAATTGTTGTAAAAATAAGCAAAAGTCTCTCCTCCACCTTTAAAATTGTTCGTGTGTAGTATTTTCTTTCTAAAGTGGCTTATTTAACACATTTAATTTCCTCCTGCATAAAAAACAATACGGTGTGAAATTCACTCACTTTCTTTCTACTGCTATGTTATAAAGGCAAAGAACCAAGAGTTTTTTTGGTGTTTTCCTCATGTAGTTATCAGTATAATCTTAAAGGGACTGTCAGAGACTGTCTGATTTGTATGATAGCGTATCCTCATGGCTTTACTGCCTTTTATTTGCCAGCTCAGCTTGAGTGTCCCATCTAGAGGCTATCCAAATAACGGGAAAGTGATTTGTTTGCCTAGTGGCAGTCACAGGTAACAATCTATTAGACACATTTGAAAACTGTCAGGACTATGTATAAACACTTCTACATCAAGACGGCCTGCATGCAACACTTCATGAAGAACACTAAGGCGAGATTCTGTTACTGCTCGGGATATTACTGGCCACTTGCACTTGTTTACTAGCATCAAAGTAGAGGCCAAGGTGTCTGTCTTGAGTTTGTACAGTAAGCAGGCTGCAAATTTCCTCCTCACCAGTTGTAGGTGTTCCCGGTGAAACTGGTCTCCTATCAGCTGGAGTTTCTGGCCAATGCAGGCCTCCACACTGCGGGCCACAGGTTGCTGCCGGGGTAGCTGCATCCCGTTTTGCTCCTCTTCGCTTTCTTGTCGCCTCGCTTCCTGATCCCCAACAAGCTCAAAGTGTGCCGGGAAGTGCAATCGAAAACCTGCGTTGCCTGTTGAGTGTCAAGGCTGAGACTTATTATTTTGTCAACAACTCAAGTGTTCAGTATAAAAATGTAAGTACAGCAATGACACCTGACAGGGTGTTTTTCTTTTACTGTGTCTATTACGTCTGATGATGCTACAGGTACAAAGAGCAGTCAAGTACTGCTGAATGTGTCTTTGACCAATCAGAATGCTTGACTTTAACCACAACTTTCCCAGCTGTATTTTTTTAATCAAACACTGTGAGTCATTTAAGAGTTTCATAAGTCACTGACACACAACAAACTACGCAGTGGCACAGATTTGAGGTCAGTCAGTTGTCATAGAGCTTCTTTGGAATGATTAGTTGTATATGGCGCCAATGTAACTTTGCTATCACAGATAATCAGCTCTCTGTACAGTTGCTGCTTACGCAGGTGAGCCCTTCTGTCACGTCCTTTCAGTCACAATGCCAGTCTGGCGCCTTTTGAATAGCAAAGCAGCTGGGTACACTCCATACACACCATAAAAGCCACTGTGATCACGACTATCAGGCACCAGGGGTGAGATCAGTGTGGCAACATTGTAACCCATTTCTCACAGTAAGTCTCACATTATAGTTTTGTGCTTCAGTTTTATAACTCTGGTTATCACGCACAAGGCAATGTTCCTTTTTCTCTTTTGAAATACGGTATGTCATCAGCCTCACCGTAGAAGAGTTGTCTGGGCTCCTCTGCGACTCCACAGGGCAGCATGCCGTTGTGTGGTGCCAGGGCAGGGCCAGGTGTCTGTGTGCCCTGGTCTTCACACTTTACCTCCCGGAATGTGGTGCGCCAGCAGAGGGGGTCTGGCTCAAACACATCGTCCTCCTCATCGTCCATACGGGGGCACTATAAGATGAGCAGCCTTACAAGTGACAGGACAGAGAAAGAAAGGTTACTGCAGCAGCTAAATATAGAACATTTGTCTTCCAGTGAGTATATGAATCAAAGGCTTCCCAAGGTTCCTT
Source organism: Macquaria ambigua (assembly GCA_008360985.2). Classification (NCBI taxonomy): domain Eukaryota; kingdom Metazoa; phylum Chordata; class Actinopteri; order Centrarchiformes; family Percichthyidae; genus Macquaria; species Macquaria ambigua. The sequence goes on from VMKM01001437.1 coordinate 16,263, forward strand.
CACTAATGATGGTAACCTTGGTCAAGTCTGCATTAGGCCTGATGAGATGATCTCAGACACATTCATTATACATTCATTCCTCCAAAGCATTCATTATCATTATAGACAACCTGTCTGCCTGGTTTATGAAAGTGCCCTCAAATCAATAAAACCACACTGGACAAGTTGGGAAGAGAAAATGAGTAAATGGTCTGCTGTCGTTTGTGGCAAAGAGCTCACTGCTTATTTAGACAAATGGCTCTGTTCATCTCAGTGATGAAACCACACAATCCACTGCGGTTAGGAGACTCAGTTGAGCTACATTTACATAAATGGGAGTTTAGCTGACTAGGTTAAATGAGAATCTCTTGTCTGTGCTAAGCAGCCCTGTGGACAGGATAACTGTCCCATGATTACTAACTCATAATACTAATATCAGGGACTTTTACAGCAAACAATTGCAGGTAACAGTGCACATGCAAATATTTGAAATTTACACAGTATGATGACAAGAATAATAAACGTGCATTATTATAAATCATTAAGGCAACTCTACCGCAGTGTGGCAGGAATCTCAAGGAGCTCTTGGGAATCTCTATGCACTACACTCTAACCCTGGATCATATAGTGGGTCAAAGAGTTATCAAAATATGGGTGAAATTCAAGTTGCCTCACCAGCTAACCCCCAAGTCACCATCGAGTTGTAATACAGGGTTAGACTACTACCACACTTCCAAATTAGGGTCCACAGCAAAAGGGTAATGACAGTCTTTGAGGAAAGTCCTAAACCACTCTCCCTATCCTGGTCTGTCAGCTTGCCAGCTCCCTGAGAAGGAGTTTTCATTTCTTCACCCAACATAAGCAGATTGGCCCGTCTCTAGCATGCCCAGACCTCACAATATACTGCGTGCGTTCACAATAAACCCTGTGTGTAAAACCACTTTATGCTTTGTTTTGACAAACAAAGAGTAAGAACATGGAAGGCTTAGAAAGAAGAAGAAAAAAAAACATAGGCTCAACTTCCATATACCCAAGGTTGCTCGCTGTACTGCTCTACTGTCCTGGTAGTGAGTGTTTGTGTCAGACAGTGGCTCCCCCTGCTGCAAACAAAATAACCCTAACAAAAGGGAAGGAGGGAGAGGTGGTGGTGAGGCAGCTCTGTTGTTGACACAGTTTCAATCCAATGGCATGAAGAGCCTCACATAACACCATTTCCACTTTATATAACAATATGCACATCAAGACCTAAAATGACACATGACGTCCTCAAGCTCAAAGCGGTGCCAGAGTCTCGACCATTTTTATCCAAAAATTGAGTTAATAATCCACAGGCTAAGCATGTGTGTTAGAAAAGCATGTCCTAAACCTAGATTATGTCAGAAAGCATTGTGCAGTGATGTAAAAGAAAGTAAAAAAAAAAACACATTTTGGAAAATAATTGTCTACAGTACACACGTCTAAAATATGTAATTACACGTTTACACGAGTAGATTATTTTAATATATGGAGAAAACGGCTGTCACCACATTTTAATAAAGACTGAAACACGACAGAGACAAACTTGCCGCAAAAGCAGTCGTGGTAGTCTAAGTCCACTCACCGACTGAGCTCTACAAACCGGGAAAGCCGGTATAATTCAAACGGCTGCTGTATGAATGACAGGCTGAGATACACTAAATACTGTTATATTTAGACTATATTTGACGTTTCGGTACAGTAATACACACGCCACATGTCGAAACAAATTTGCTGCAACTGTTTAAACGACAACAGCTGCACGTTGTTTGTTGCCTCTTCTCAAGGACGCGGATGTTACTTATTGTGCCGACTAGTGTACACAACAAGGGCATCAACACAACAAGGGCATTTAAATGTGTTTCTGAGGATCTTACCACAGAGATGGGCTTCGTTGTAACGGTTGTCTTATGCTCAGAAAAAAAAAGGACAACGAGTTCAATATCCTGGCAAGTCAAGCGAGTTTAGTCCACCTCCACGACTACTTCCATTCTGCGAGGAAAGCTGCAACAAGCCGATTTCATTTCGCCGACGTCAGCTCCAAACTAACTCCGCCTGCCCGGGCGTGGTGCTGAAAGTTAGTAAATAAACTCTCCTTAAAGACGCGAGTGTTTCTGTCGTCCGACTGTGTGCATCTCAGCGGAGGCAGGGCCTGTCCCTTTAAGGGTGATTTACATTCGGACGCTGTGACCAATCGTCGAGTTTGTTTTTATCCCGCCTTCTCCATCGCGTATTCAGACACGTGGACGGGAAATTCCCCGTAGCACGGGACCGCTTTCGCTCTACTGCCGTGATCATCTGGTTAGTTGGAAGCTTTACATGCTCAGTGACATTAAAGAGAAAATATAAAGGAACACACAAGGCTACAACGTGTTCAAGGGTGACCCTCCATACTTGCATTTAAATACTTTAGTTTAAATAATAATAATTAATGAAAATGTTTATGTCTGGCAACAGCTTATATAGTCTTATAACAATATACTGGTGATATTCAGTGTATAAACATTAGATATAGAAGATTAGTGTATACTATACAGTATATATACATACAGTATAGCCTATATATAGCCTATATAGATTTTCCCATTTTATTACATTTTATTACAACATTGCCATTTTATATTTCACATCTAATTGCCAGATTTTAAAAGTTTTTGTACACCCTAGTATGTTCTGGTTAAATCAACAAACTGTTCACTGAAAAACGGTTTAGACTTTTTGTTTATTATAAGTGGAAATGACCTAGATCCTACTGGAAGTGGCCCAGATCTTGATCAGTCTAATTAGGCACCTGTAGCAGCAAATACATGTCTGTGTCACAAAAAAACAAACAGTTTTTGGCATAGATCAGCCTTGACACCATAAATTAGGTCATAATGGGAGGCTTTATGTCAAGCCATCACAGAAAAAAAGGCAAGTGATTGTTAATCTAGAAACTTATAAAAAAAAAGAAAGAAACTAATAAAAATGGGTGCAAAGTGTTTTCCCAACATCATAAATTATATTCATTCAACTTATTTCCACTCCATATTTTTCTCCTGGTCATCCGTGCCCCCCCTGCCATGGCTCTATGCCTCCCCTCCCAGGGGGGCCCAGCCCCCAGTTTGAACCACTCCTATAGAGATTATTTTATCGAGAAATTGCAAAAACAAGTGCTGTGGTATCTAGAAAGTGGGAAAAACTCAAAAATGGCCTGGAAGTCCTAATGAATGTTAGAAACATACAGATACTGCTAACATCACAAATACATAATATGTTGTCTACTACAGGTGCATAGATTGATCAAGAGGCTAGTTAGAGCTATGGCAGGAAATTCCCAATATAACCAGTTAACCATTTGCAGTTCATATATGCTAACGTTCCTTTTATCTTTTAGGTGATTTACAAGCCCATATTGACAGTTAACCATGTTGACAGTTAACCATGTCCATACTGAGCTGATTCTAGTACGCCTCTTCTAATGGAGGGCAGGGCAGGTGCTGGTGATCTGCCCCCTCCCATCAGGGCTATCACCGATCAATAAACCCTCGGACAGCTGGAGCTGAGGCCGACCCTCTGCATTCTCTCACAGAGCATCACCCTGCCCCCAACTCCTCTTTCTTTCTCTCTCCCTGTCCCTCAGCTGTGATCATGTCCCACCACTGATCTGTGTGAGAAGTCACGGCTCCCTGCCTCCTCTGTCCTGCCTGAATTGGATAGACCTCTAGGTTTGTGCTTTGGTCCACCTGTGGCCTCTCAGAAGAGGTGGGGATGCACTGTGGAAGAGGGGATAGGTTTCCTCACTCACTGTGATATTGGAAACTTGATCACTTCTTGCGTGAGTGACCACTGTAAACACCAGAAAGCGCAAAGATGTGGGAGCATTAGTTGCAGCTTCCTTTTGTGTTCCAGCCAAACAAAGGAGACCCCCCCCCCGCTTAAGAGCCTGTTGAGAAAACACCTGTAATTACTAAAGAGAAAGTCAGGTTATTGTCATAGGAACAGTATGCACGTTTAAGTACCCCAGTGCAGAGTAATGTCAGTTAAATATATAAAATAATGACTCAGATAACCTTTTCATGGTAATTTGTTACTAAGCGTTTGACTGGTTTATTATTCGAAAGTCCTGAAATGAAATATTAATTAAAAACCTATGTATAGAGTATTGATGGCAGCACCTATATCTTAAGAAAACAAACATAAGTTATTCATTAACATGCATTAGTCTGTGATGTATTTGTGTTTGAGAGTAGCTGCAGAAATCATTGAGGCCATAAGGCAGCTCTCAGTGGGACACATAGACAGGCCTCTATAACATAAATAATGAATATGGATAAATTCACTGCAGCTCTTACCACTACCTAGGAACATAAATTATAAATGCAACACACTGTTGATTTAACTAATTGAGCCATGTCTATCAGTATGTGGATTATGGCTTTGTGTTGATGAACGACATGTCTCAGAGTCTTTGAAGTGCACACCCAAAAATTCCATTTGTACATCTTATCCAGACAAAACTCTCACTGAAAATGCGAATAGATTAACAGAATACGGTGCCTGTCAAATATCTGTTAATGTCTCTTCAGCGTTCAACGATATTAACACTGACTTGTGTTTGCATTGTGGAAAGCAAGTGTTCATAAATAAGTTCCAATAGTCGCCTGAGAACCCTGAGAGAGAGAAGGCAGGCATCAGTTTATGTTACATCAGAAAGCTGTTTCTGAAGAGCGATGCATGCACACCCACACACACTTGCAGAAGAAGCATGCGTGCGTGCACGCACAAACACACATGGCTGCACAACCACATGCCCTACTTCCTCTGTAACCTCAAAAGCTGATTCTCCCTTTTGATATCTCATTCTCTATATGCATGTGCACACGCCTCTATCACACACACACACACACACACACACAAACACAAACACACACTGCCTGTCTCCCACCAAAACATTCTCAGCATGTGAATCCTGCCTGGAAACTAGAAAGGAGGGATTTCATTTGCTCCAACTGGACATGTTCCATGGCAACCGCATCCTGACTGTGAGCCAGTTAGATGAGACGTGCGGCACACTGACCCAATGGCAGAGATCATACTGGAGCAGTGACCTGATAACTAAAGGGGGGCTTGCTTCCCTGCCCTCTCTGGCACTTCTCATGTCAGCTTCAGCTAAACTAAGCCCTAAAGACACAGAGCGATCTTGTATTTCTGTCCTTCATGTCACTGTAATTCAGATGAGGAAAAATAGTCCCTTTACATGAGGGTTAAAATGTGCATTTACCCCATGTACATAGTTTAATTTTTCCGATTTCTATCTGTTATGGTATGTATGGTATACACAACATTCAGAAGACAAATGGTGAAAGTGTGTTAATTTTTCTGTCGGTCTACAACCCGTAACATGTCCTCTTGGGTGAAGACTGATTAAATAATATAGCAGGTGTGGAGAGGTGGAGTGGCGTAATTTTGTTCTTGAACTCAGCCTCTTTTAGTAATTGTGAAGGTGACGCTAGTTATGAAGCAATGACACCTGAGCTGACCGCTGTAACTGAGAGCACCGACACAAACAGCCACCTTTGTAAGGGCTGTCTGGTAATCATACATCCCCGTCTGGCTGTAGACTACTGGCCAACCCTCACACTCTCAAAGTGACTCAGACACAAAGGTCTTTGTTATTGTGGGGGATCATCCCACACTTAACAAAACCCATTCTCAAGAGAAATACAGACATATAGAGAGGTAGCCAAATGTGTCTGGTGTGAAAATATCCAAATGCTGTGCGTTTTAGGATCCCTCAGTGAATGAGGTCATCACGTCAGAGTTACTTACTGTAAGGAACATCCCACTTCTTTGTGTTTCCAGTAGTCTAGATGATGACTGAAGACACCATCACTCTGGTGATATTCTATATTTTTCTTTTTGTCAACAAATCCCATGAAAAGACCAAAACCAACACTGAATTATCATTGTTATCAAGCCTGATATATCTTATTCCCCTGCAGACCTCCATTGTTGTAGTTTATTTTGAGTCAGTCCCCACATACACCGCAACAAATACGCGGCTGAAAATAGGCCCCAACAAATGTGCTATTTCCTCTTGTTTGAATAATGTTTGCTAAAAACTACAGTGTCCAGCTGCTTAATTATTTTGCCTTCAAAAAAAAAAAGTCTATATTTGTGATATTTGTTTTTAAAGATTTACGTCTTCATTAAATGAGCTTGGGGCTGAGTGCCACAGACAAGGTAGTGAAGTTGTAAAGTGTTGAGAGACGGACTAACACATTGTTGGTTTTGGATTTAGATTTTTTTTACAGTAAGAAAAATATAGAATATTGCCAGCCTTATCCTTTAATGCTAAAATAAAATTGTGTAATATAAGTTTACAAAAATCCTGTTGAGGAGTTATTTCTTCCTACTTAATTGACTGTTTAACCTTTGAAACCATGTCAGACCCCTGTGATGACTGTATGATGCTAACCACAGAACAATGGTCACCATGTCAGTGCACAATCTGTGGCTTAGACGTGTTTATTTAATTTCTCCATTCATCCCAGCTCATGGAGGTTCCCCTCTGTGGGAAAAGAGGAAAAGTTAGACTTGAAACTATTGTGGCATGTGTAACTGCTCTACATGCGCTGACCCTTTGCTGAACCAACCACCATTTTATCTTCACTGCAGGCAACGTAGCATAGCCCTGCATGATACGCTGTAGTTTATATTATAGCTGAGACACACTGAAGTCCAGCAATTCACAGACTGCAGGTGATGCTTTCATGTCAAGCGAGAAGAATCAATTGAAAGGCAGAAGCCTGTCTTGGAGTTTCTCTAATATTTTGCCCGTCGGCTACTCGTAGGCAGGAGTCGTCTCGAAAACTCTGGGCTTCACTTAATGAGACTGACTGGTGTGTCAAGCTGCTCTGCTCACTCTCTGGAGAACATGAGGGTGTATGTGTGGCAACAGCAGTAGCACTATGTGCACAAACATGCACACAGTAGATAAGATTGGATAACTGTGTGGGAGAGCTGACCAGTTATCCAGTCTTCACAAAGGCACCCTGGTTAATCTGCTCCACACATTAAAGCCACGGCACCTCAAAGCAGGCATGTCCTAACAGCTGTGGACATGACTCTGTCTCTCTCTCTCTCTGAAGTGATGCAGCACAGCGGTGTCCACAGCCACGCAGTAGAGAAGCCGAGGATGAAGACTTAGAGGCTGCTCTACGTGAATGAGTCAATCTCACACCAGGGTTATGACAATCCAAAGAGCCCTCAAAACCAAACACAGCCCTTCAAGCCCGCACAAAAGGCTTTTCTCCACCATTAAAAGCATCACACTGGTCCTTCAGCGCTTTGAAATGCTGATATTGTTTTCTACAGGATTTTCGTCATGCTTTCAACATGAAATCCCCAGAGGTAATAATAAAAAGAGATCAAATAAATGTAACAAATGGCTTAATATTTAATCACTGTTGATCATTAAACAATTTAAATAAAGCTGATTACAATCAGCGCTCTGGCTTTTAAAACAGTACAGAACCACCGCAGCTGTATCAGGATTTATTTATTTGCAACTTAATTAACTGTGGATGGCTCAAAGGCGGCCTGCTGCTGTGTGGAGGTCCAGCTTAGAGGCCTACGAGCAGTGTGTGGAAAAGCACCATTAATGGCATCCATCATCAGCTACTAATTATGCTGCCTGTGGGCCCGACTGGATCCGCTTTCAGCTTTGGGCTCCAGCCACCAAACACTTAGCATTCATATTTAATCACACCTCATTATCCACCAACAATGTAGGAAGGAGACAGAGACCTTGCCTGATATGCCAGACACAGACACGGTCAACATACAGACAGAAAAGGAAAATCTCACACACACAAACCGTCACCTGCAAAGACAAACAACAGCAACACATAAGCTCCCCCCTCGTCAATGGGCCTTCAGAAAGAGGTCTCTGCTCTTGAAGTGACTCAACCTCTTTGATGAGAGGCAGCGCCCCAATTCTGTGCTTTCTCAGCAAGTTGGTCCTTTCATGTGTGATCCTTTTCTTTTCAGTGTTTTCTGGTTCAAAGAGCAGCAAAAGCAAACGGAGGCTAAATCCTTTATCCTCACAACAACTGCTGGTTTGTTGCTGGGTTATCAGCTTAGAGTCATCGTGATGTCACACTCCTCAGGTGTAAGTAGCCTGATGTTGGACATCAAATATGACTTTGGTCTGCTCAGGCCACCTGCCCTTGTTATTGTCATGCAGGTGAAACAGAATACACTGAGTCATGCGCTTCACTTATCGGGCAACAGAGACAGCTTCATGATAAGAAATCTGTGTCAAGTGTTTCTTTTGATTTGGCTGCACGTGTGTGTGTGTGTGTGTGTGTTCACTTGTCTTTCAAGTGTTGTTAATTTGCTTGTATTTGCACAAGTAAAAGGCTGTCAGTGCGAGTTAGCAGCCAACTGAAGAGTTACTGTATCTGATGTGCTTCAGCAAGTCCTTTCAAGAGCCGGTCTGTGCAATTTGTACTTAACACTGGTGCGGATGATTATCCAGCACTTGTTCGTCCAGTTCCAGGACTCCAGCCAGCTGAAACTGGAGATGCTCCTGAAAGATTCAGGAGCCATTAAACAAAAAAACACTGCAATATCCTCTTTCTTCAAGCTGTGAATCAACACATAAATCTAGTCCCTCAGGACTGGTTTCTACCTTTTATGAATCTGGGAGTAAAAATTAAGCTCACTAATTATTGTAAACCCACAAACCCACAGCAGGCCATAATTGGTTCAACATTGAAACCAAAGACATATACAAACATTGAAACTATAAAGTAATAACCACAATTCACAGATTTGATATTACTGTATGATGTAATTTTAGTTATTATTTTAGGTAATATTTTGGGTTAAATGTTTTTTTTTCTCAGATTTTTCTCACAGATTTCATGTTTTCCAATAACATGTCTTTTGTATGTTAGTTACATGTCAATAAAGTCACGTCATCTCTGCTTTGTGACATTGTAAGACACAATGGTCATGAGACCAGAGAAAATGTGAACACTCCACAGTTTTATGCAATCTTTAGGCTTCACTATACTTGGTTCAGAGCCTAGTCGTGGTTGTAGAAGTGTAAACAAAACATTTAAAAGTCATTTGACCCCATGTGGGGACAAGTAATCAGTGTCTGACCTCAGACACTGTCGTCTCTCATTTCTCATCATAGACGGGAAGCCAAGAGAGAAAGTCATCAACAGGCACGTACACATACCCCTCAAACTCCCCAAAGCATGCTCAAAGAAACGTGTATGTATACACAGATCCACAAATACATACTAAGTACAGTACTATGACAAAAAAGTAATTAGACATGCATAAAGATAGAATCCTCTTTCATTTGATTTGAGCCTTGTTTTTATTCATTTCTACCATTTTGTAATAATATTTTCAAAAATCAAACAGAACCTCGTGATGAAAAGCATGTAACGGAATATGCTGAAGGTGTCACCAGCTATGACCCTGAATAATTTATTCAAGAAAAGCAGCCTGATAGAAAATCAATCATTCAATCCTGATCTGATACACAGTCTGCTGAAATATTAGCTGTGGGGAAACATCATGTATCAGCCCGTGAATGCTCCTTAATGTATATTCCATTAAAAATTTACACTCTGGTCTGAGAGTGTGTCAAGTATGTGCATGTATGCATCTGTGTGTGTGAGCTGGGTGGGGTCACTACGTCCACTGTCTAGTCTCGGTCTGGAGGGCGGACGGCCTGTCATCGGGGCAGCCAGTAGACAGGAGGGGGTCACATGGGTGTAGTGACCTCCAGGCAGCGTTACGTGAACCCCCTCAAGGACCGTGATGAAGTCAGATTGCCTAATCCGCGGAAAACAAAAGTGCTGTCAGTCAGGATGGACAAGTCATCAACAACAGCAGCACCGGCAGCCTGGGAGAATTTCAGCAGGCCGGGCCCTCTGCGCACATGCAGCGGTCCACTTATGGGATATTGATGATGGAAAGATGCCTGGCTTTTTACACTGCTACTGCTAATGGTCTCTAAGTGTTCACCAGTGAAAATGGACTATGTATTTTTCTGTTAGGTTAAATAGGATATGCTCATTATGACTGCGCTCCGTGTTCTATTGTAAGTGCTTTTGACGATTGGTCTCCGAGTGTCGAATAACAATCAATGCCTGGCCGATAAAGCAGCAACTGCATATGGGACTTAAACATATGAAACGTATTTAGATGGGAGAGCGTCTGATAGAATAAACAAAGGAGTTCTGTGTTTGCCAATATGGATGGATTATATAAATCTCCTGAAGTTATAATCCGTCTCACGTGCGGCGGGATGGTGCTTATCATTCTCACAACACTCTTGAACACTTTTCCCACTGCTTACGTGTGACTAATAGGCTTTGTTTTCTGGTTTTTGTTTGGGTAGGTTGTTGTGGTATGATGTCAAGCCAATCCCAGTGCATCCTAATCCAATATTATTTTGGCATTGTTTTCAATTAACAATAGAAATGCCATATTTGTCTAATGGAACAACCTACTGTAATTTACACTGTTTACATACTGTCCACAGATGTTTGTTACCCAGCTGACGATAAGCATCTCCAGTGAACCGTAATGAGCTTTATGAGTGAGATCATCATCCGCTGTAATGTTCAGCCAGAACATGAGACCTAACAGGTTATTTTGGTGGAACCCCCATTTGGAAATGTTCCCTCCTACTGAACACATCCTGTCCTTCCACTTCAGATGATGTCATTTCAACAGCTTTGTTTTTCTTTGTGAATATTTAACCCAGATAAGCGGCGCTCAGACAGGATGAGCCAAATAAGAAGTAGAGGGATGCGAAGAGGTGTGATAGCGAGAGTGAGCTGGGCCGGCGCTTGACCACATTCCGGGAGTATGAGGTGACCGGGTGTTGACTGCCCCACGAGGAATCCCTTTGATAGTGCTCCTATCTGCCCAGCGATCAATACGTAGCACTGTGCTGATAAAAGAACACGGCTCACATCAAAGCGTGCGCCTGCCACGATCAGGGGGATAAGTAATAAGATGTCAATTATTAATGGAGGGGAAGGGTCCCCTTTCAAGTGGGAGGGAATTTAGATAATGAAAATCAAACAAAATCCATCTTTCACAAATAACATCCTCAAGGTATTCAAATCCTTTTAAAATTAGTACTTTTTTAAAGCCAATTCTCCTGTAAAACAAAAGCTTTTGTTGCATATAGTTGACACTGCGTAAACATGAAATCCAGATTGTTTTGAAAAGATGCATTCTTGCATCAACAAGAGATGTAACCTTCCTGTAACCTTCAAACAACATCGTTCCACAGCTGCCGTGAGTTTGAACCTGTAACCTTCACCTCCACATAACCCCGACATCTGTCCCACCAAACTATGGATGCACAGATCCATATTCACATGCTCCTGAACTCTCCACACCTCTCTGTGGCTCTCAATCAATATTTTCCTCCTAGAGTAGAGCTTTGTTCTTCCATGTTTTGATTCAGGTGGCCAAGTTTTTTTTTTTGGTTCGGTTTCAGCTGAGCTGACTTTTGAAATTCATGTCTTCTGATTCAGCTTGTCAGAAGCTATGATTTATTGATCGGAATGCCTGTGATAATTGAGGAAAAAAAGAGATTGACACTGCACTCAGGACCTCTCCACTGTTATTAGACAATGTAAAGCCTCATGTTATATCCCTCAATGTGGCTGGAATGTTAAATATTCATGGCAAAAGACTCAACATATGGATTAACATGCATATTTTATGTTGGCAGTCCCATATGGCAAAGAGATGTACTGTATAGTGCCAATAGGCTTTGCAATAAAAACATCTTCCTTCTCTTTCTTTTTGCCCTTTTCACTTTGCCCATAGGCGACTACTTGCAGTCTCCTCTCTGCTGTGGTAAAAAAAGAAAGCAAGCATAATCACTAATGAACCTCTGTGAGTATTTCTGGGTCGTTCCTTCCCGTGAAGTTCACATGAAAGCAGTTTTATTGATTTCTCAGACCAGACAAATGTGCTGTGAAGTTTTCTCTCTACTCCCACCTCAATCCTCGTACCTCCTACCTCTGCTGGTGCAGTCTGTGTCAGCTCGATGGAGGGTCATGTTTGTTTATTTCCATCCAACTGGTCAGAGAAATTAGTCTCTAAACACACTACTGCTTTGTTTGCCTCATTACTTCGCTGAGGGTTGCTCACTGAACTCCTTGACTTTTTCCTTTGAATATTAATTAGAATTTCCTGGAGAGATAAACTATACAGTATACATAATGTATAGCTACTGTAAATATAGGTCTGAGAATACATTAATTAAAGCTAACAATCTTTGACAAGCACCAGAACATATAAGTAACAACATGCAAAGTAAATCCCAGAGGCCTAAAAAATCCTGTAACTATACATCCATGCAGTACAATATATTTAATTTTATATTAGTTGGTAAAACAATCATAAATGTTTACAGCTGTAAAGCAGCGGCGGTCAGGGGGCCAGTAACCCAGTGGGGGTGCAAAGGTCTCTCCCTCCAGCCCTCCCTGGTTGCCTTATCTGCTTCTTTTGACAAGCTAATGTGCTGACTCTGGGATTCTCCAGCACTCAGCAGGGAGCTCCTGGCCACCTGCCGCTGAGGACAGCCCAGGAATGATCACATCGCCTTCAACAAAGGGACCTCTTTAAGGTCAAGCTGGGATTCCTATTCAAGCCTCTTTACAGTGAATCCCAGGGGGGTAAAGGATTCCTTTCCATCATCACCTCCATCAAATTCAAATAATGGAAACACTAGCGCATTTTGACAAGATTTAGCTTGTGCAACAGCAACCCAATCTGGAAAACTGTTTGCAAAGAAAAGTAGCGTTTACAATGTGGAGGCTTATCTAACTATAAAGGAAGGAATCTCTGTTTGAAGTGGAAGTTGGCGACAATTATTTGGCAAGTGTGTATGGACAAAGACACATTTTTTTAATCAATGCAGTGCTACATCAGTTTTATATTTCATGTATGTGCACAAATGAACAGTCGCAATTATGCAGTAGTTTGTAATTAGTCCTAAATATTATCATATTTGTTGTCTTGTGGAAATGTGTCATTTTACATTCAACGCTGCATAATTAGAGGCTCAGTCTGCTGTGCAGAGCTTGTTTCTACCCACTCAACTGACCCAGGAGCTGCTAAATGCACATATTCACTCAACTACTTTTTCACCTCAGCCATTGTTGTTGCTTTTCTTTGAGTTTATGTCACCACTAATTACAATTTCCATCAGTTATAGCTACCTCTTTTATTTTAAAGTGCAAGTTTAAATACTGTAAATGCATGTTATGAAGCTGCAATGAGTCAATATTACAGCTATTAACAGAACACTCTGGAAGAAATGGCCCATTTGAAGGACGGCGACAAACCACAATGTACTCATAATATAGGCTTTGTGAGGAAGCACAGCACCCCAAAGAATCATTTCAATTAAATTGCCTTGAATTATCCCATCTGCTGCACATATGTAACTCTACCACTGTGTGATGAAATGGTCAATTCATAATGAAAGTGGATCTGTAGGCGTTTCCCACAGTGAGATCATTCCTCTCTTTATTTGCCCCCCTGACTTACCTAGGGGGGGTATTTTATTGACTTAAATCTCAAGGCACAAAAAGGTGAAACTTCAAGGAACAAAAAGTTAACCATATGACCCTCCCAAATATCTAAATAAAATGTCAAGATGTTAGTCTTTCTCACCTTCCCACCACTCTCAGCAGACCTCCCAATGACCCCTCATCATCTGCCTTCCTTTTATTCCCCACTTTTTCACACTCCTCTGAGACTCATCTCCTAGTTCACGCCTCTATTGTGACATGGATCCAAGGTTTGTAATCTTGGTCCCTCTGGCCCTCTCAAAGGCCCTTCACACCTCAGTGTGGCCTCCACACCCCACACCTGAAAGGAGATTAGGTGACCATCACCTCTCCTCTTCCCTCCACTTTAGTCCTCACTTCTTCTCACTCGTCACCTTGCTCCAGTGTCGCCGCATCTAACCCCTCTGACCGGCCTTGCCTCTGTGTAGAGCCTGATGTCCGGGATTTTGTTACTGTACTGGGTCGCTGACCGGCAAGAAGAGGTAAGTTAGTGGTTTATGGGGAGGAGAGAGACACCCCCTGCCTGGGTGCAGACGCTGATGTCATGGCGAGACGCCTCAGGGACGAGCTGCAGACTGGTGATGTCATAGTATGTTTGAAAATCTGGTGGGTGGGTGATGGAGGAGATGGGGGTATGTATGTGTTCTAAACTAGGCAGATGATGGGAAGCTCAGTGTGGCAAGATGGTGTCACCCATACTGTGTGTAGTTGATGCAATGACACAGTAATGGACTCACTGACAACTGACACTGTCCTATAACCAGCGATTTGTGTTGATCCTTTCTCCGTTTCATCTTATCATCATAACCAGCACTGCGGCCAAAAGCAGTAAAGATCACAAAAGTCCGTCCACTGGCCAAGGTGACCTCGAGCGAGCCTAGTGTAATTCTAGGATGGTGACGAATGCATTTCTGTCAACCACAAAGACGGTTACAGTGTTCACCTGTCCATGTTTTTGTTTGTTTGTTTGGTTGGTTGGTTGGGTGGTGGAGGTCTGGGGAGGCACAACACTGGCCAGTATAAGGTGCCACCTGTGACCTTGTAAAAGAGAAGTGATGAAAAATTAATGTGAGAAATTCGACCGGCTGTTTTTTTTTTTTTGTTTTTTCTTTTGCTATTCAGAATCTCCACAGTTCATAAAGTATGTTCACTCCATATTTTGTCTCCATGCTCCATCTGACACGAAACAATTGTATGGAGACCCAAGGCGGGTGCTGTGGTTATAGTTAGGTAACTGAAGAGCGAGCCAAGCTGCATTAAAACTGATTTATATCTGAAATATTTTAGCCGCATGCCGATCAGGTTTTACACTGAAGCTGTAAAGCAGTCGGTGAGCTCAACACTCCACCACATCAGTCATGGTTGTGCAGGGTGACAGACAGTCTATGAGGTGAACAAAGAGTCAGACACACTCACTGATACCGTACTGTACATTTAAAGACACCACAAAAAGGATTAGCTTTGATGTGTGGTTGCTGTACTCGCCTGTGAGTGTGACTGTGTGTTATTTACCAAAGGAGAAAGTGTGCTGTTGACCCGTCTGTCCCCTCCATGCCTCTGGCTGACTAAGCAGGTCAGAAATAGCTGTGTAATGTGAGGGGCAGCTGTGATTGTGTGTGTGTGTATATACAGGCTCAAACATGCAAAGACAGCATAAACAGGTGCCTTGAACACACACATAACACACACACAACCTCTGATATCCCACATTCCAGCACAAGGCCGAGCCCGCTCCTCCTTTTCCTCACACCCTTCATCTGAAACTCTTAAGACTCCCAAACACTTTGATTGCGAGATCCATTTACACTAACAGGCCAATAGTGAAACATGAGTGGGAGGTAACTCTCTGTCAGATAGTTATGGATTGTTCTGTATAGAGGATGAGGTCACCAAGCAAATGCATAGTTGCTCTGCCTCACTGTCACTTTTCTAATTGGAACGACAGGCTGGGTCATATCGCTCCCAAGTTAAGATCTTAATCTCCTCAACGGGATTGATGCAGACAATGTTTTATACCCAGTGGACATAAATATTGACACACGTATCCAGATGTATATGGGATGATGTGTAACATGAGGCTGTCCCTCTGTCATAGATGGCAGGTGATGTGTTGACCTTAGTGATTACAAGTTCATGCACAGGGCGCAGGGCGAAGGACACAGCCGCGCAAGGGGTGGGGATTCGGTGCTTTGTGTTCTACCATGGAGCTTCAGCATCACTGCCAGTTGTTTGCCTGGTTAGCTTTACAGCTAACCAGTATGATGAAATCACGGGCAGCTGTTGTGTGGCACCAAATTCACCAGGGAAGCGCCAAAATGGATGCCGACCACATAGCTCCACCACAGTCCTCTGCTGCGCGTGGTGGGAAAAACAGAGCTACGGCATGAGGGCCTAGGCTCCATTAAGGGCCATCAAATATTCATCTGCCATACGGCACCGAGCCCTTGGCTCTATCCCCACAGCATCGTGCAACAAACCACCAAGAAAACTGCTCGTGAAAACAACAACACAGTAAAGAGCCTGCAGTGCAGAGCTAAGAAACAGCTTTAATTATCTTTGACCTCACACCAGGCAACACTGATTTATTCATTGATGAGTGCTGGCAGAACTAAGAGCAATACACAAATCACTTAATACACCGACTACAAGCACCACTAACTTAATGGCTGTTCAATTGGCACAATACTTTCACATGATGAACTAAGCAAATGACTGTTTAATGGAGAGAGAAGTTTGCTTTCTCACCTGCCCACATTACGCAGCGTTAACAGCAAACTAATGGACACACAGACATTAATGAGGATAACAATGACATCACCAGACTGACCACATGGTTCAATACGTTGAGTTAACTCCAAGCTGTCAATAAAAACTCCATCAATGAATCCAACCAGGCCTATCCAGACTGCGATCAGGTCTTAAATGTGTTTAGTGCTGCTGGTGGGGCGGTAATTGCCTTAGCAGGCTAGCAGGCTGGCTCTAATGACATTATCAACCTGTTAACAACCACAGAGGAGCTCGAGTTGTTCCTCTAAAGGCTCTGTCATCTGTCAATTTATGGTCAGTTGCAGTGTTGTTTATCTACAGTGCTATTTGTTCAGGTCTGTCATGTTTTAGGGTTGCATTTGTCTTTATCAATCAGATGTTGGCGTCATTACAGAAGATTATTACAAAATGTGTTAAAGGCCAAAATGAGAGATTATCAAAACAAAAGAAAAGGCTTGTAATTTTTAAAGCCGTGTTAAATGATGTCAAGAAACACACTGGGAGTATCAGCATTCAAGTTTTCACCAGGGGGCAGCATCAACACATTGTTGAGACATCAAATTCAAATTTCCACATCATTCATCCCGCCCCCGGTCAGTCCTCTCAGGTTGTTTACCTGATCGCAGACAGGGCACTGTTGATGTAGACAGATATGAATGAAGCCCTTCATTTCCTTCCATGGTAGGGTGTGACAGTAATTAGTTTATTGCATTTGCATCACACAAGCATACAAGTATGTATCATTTTACTATGAGAAGAGGATATGAGGAGGATTTGCATTACGTATCAGGTGAGCATGAGTAAGCAAAACTTTCTATGCTATTATGTTATGACTACAACATGCACCGTATTAAAAAAGAATGAGGAAGGATTAAGTATGTAGAAGGAGGTCACACCTAATCTAAAGTATGTTGATTGAAATGCTCAAACCTAAGACATCATCTTGTATTACTGGTTGCACCAGATAAGTTCTAAGTGTCTTTATAGACATTGGAAATCAGCAGGACTATTGGGTATCTTTGGAAACTTGGGGACCTTGACTAGAATTTAAAAGGAAGTTTCGTAGGTTTGAGCAACGCTTCTCTGCTCTACATGAGTTTGAAACGATGGAAAAACAAGATATGGTTTGTTAATTAATGATCTTTACAGGTGCTGGTATGCAAATTGTGTCACCTTTGGACAGAGCCAGGATAGCTGTTTCCCCCTGTTTCCAGTCAGCTATGCTATGGCTGTTGGCTGTAGCCTTATATTTACCATACAGATACAACAGAGGTATCATTCCTCTCATCTAACTCTCAGCAAGAAAGTGAAGAAGCGTATCTCCCAAAACGTGAAACGATCCCTTTAACATTTTGTCAGCTGTTATAATCCTGAGCTTGAATAGACAAGTCTGTTTTTTGCCCACTCCATCATAAACTATGGCTAGTTTCAGCTCCTCCTGTGACCCTGAAAAGGAATAAACATGTTCTGTCATTCAGGACTTTAATAATTTGTCTCAAAGAACTGAAGAAGCCTTTCAGATGCGAGGCGAAACGTCTTCAATAAATCTACACAAAGTCCAGTTGCCTTTGACTGAGCACTAGAGATTTGTCTCAAAAGTAAAACATCGTACAGAAAAAAACAGAAGGCCTACTGGAGAGAAAGGTCTTAGCACACATGCCCAAAGCATTAAGGCTATGTACACAAGTATGTTCAAAATAAACCATATACTGTATTTACTCCTTCTTTTTTTTGTCCATCCTGTAATGTGAATACAGAAACATACATTTGAGAGAATGCCTGAATACTGTAAAAGAACTACATATTCTTCAGTTCTTAACTTGACACTGAGGATGAACTACACAGACAAAAATGCTTTGCAAGGAATACCCAGGCTATTTGGTATACTTATGATTAAAATAAAATAACTGAGTTCGGAAAAAAAAAAAAAATGAAACAAACCAAAAGCCTAAATGCGGATGGCAGCATCTGTGTTCAGAATTACAGGTACAGGTCACCCCAGTCCATAACTAAATGTGGCAGTCTGCCAGCTGAGAACGCGGTCACCACATGTGGTGTGAGAAGTGGACACGCTTTATTTGCATGGTAAATCAGACAGCAAGAACATTGGTGGTATATCTGTCAGCCACCTGTAACGACTGTAAGGTGGATGTGAGTCACTGCGGAGAGTGACAATGCAGAAGATCACCTCACTCAGGTAATATAGGCTACTGTACGGTTAGGTGGACTTAAAAATAGATATATCTTTAGGTTATGGTCAGATCACCCCATCATCTACTGCATGTTGTCCTTACTCCTTAGGATAATGTCACCACTGGATGGAAAGCATCGCTGGATGTTTGTAGTGGAGATAGCGATTCTGTTTGTTGGGATATTCCTCAAGAACAGCATATGTGAGAGCTCAGGTAAGTAAGTTTAACCAAAGCTGACCTGGAACAAATCAGTATTTCTCAACCCAATTTACCCTGTGTGTTCTACCGATTAACATGTACATTATATCTGTCATTTTGTAATTTTGTTTTCTACAGGCACAAATGAGACGTGCCGACAAAAAAATGTACTGTTTGTCAGCACCAAAAAGCCAGATAGTTCATTTTATTTTCCAACAGGTAACACAACACTGTAGAAAGATAACTTTCTGAAAACTGAACTGAAAATTTTAAAAGAAAATTCAGAGTAAACAGTGGTTTCATATCATATTTCAGAGGTTGTCTATCGTGACGACAATGGAAGTAAACTCTGTTTCAATGTCCAGGGAAAGAAAACACATGCAGGTACAATTTCATCGTTATTAGCCTGATTGGAGCCCACTAAAAATAACCATACAATTGTTTCTCTTGGTCATTTGATGAATGTGAGTGTATTGTGGTTTGTGTTTTAAGACTGTTGTCACAATGGAGATTTCAACTGCAGCTTTGAAATAAGTGGTAGTGATGATAACTACAATCTAATTCTTAATAAAGAGGATCTATCCAAGCAAGATATTGTACTGATGAGTGTACCAGAAGTGGACTTGAAATGTATGCCATCGCAGCTCTACAACAAGAATTCAGGTATTGCTGACAACCCCCTTACCATGTGAACTCTAAAAAAAGACCAGGTTTGGACATAGACTGACTTAATCCAGTCACCTCTCTGATTAACTTGTGTTTTTCACTGTAGAATTAAGACATACTCATGCAAAATATCATGTAGTTACTGGCATCATTGCAAATACAGGCTGTTCACACAGACAGTGCCCTGATTAAAGAGTACATATTAGCACACAAAAGCAGTGAGAGATTGCCCCCTATTGGTCAGAAAGTAGTTTGAAATAAAACAGTAATGCTCCAAAAGTCCCACACACAGTGAACATTTCCTCTTTTAACCAATCATCCTGTACACCTTTAACTCTGTTGCAGGCTTCCTTTTAAACATTCACAACTGCTTGAATAAAGGTAAAATCACAAATCCACCCCAGCTCTTTCTTTCCATACCAGCACACTTTTAAGAGCAGTGGTAGCACTCTTAACAAGGCGTGTGTCTAACAATGTAATGTTTTATTATGTTTAAGGTTTGAAGAATGTTAGATTGAGCCAAAACAGCCTCTGTGGAGAAATTTCACCCTATGATGAACAGGCTTGTAAAGGTATTATCATTTGTTTATTAGATATTAGATGTATTATATCATTTTATTAATAAGCCAAAAGAGCATGGTAGTGAAAATCAAATGTTTCTGTTTGTGTGTGTGTGTGTGTGTGTGTGTGTGTGTGTGTGTGTGCTTTGATACGCAGGTTTAGCAGAAACAGACTACAAGTTTACTTTTGGTCCTAATGAAAAGAGAAATTGTGTGCATTGTACGGCACCAGGGAAAAATCCAGGCGTTATTATTGACATGCACCCGGAGAGCAATGAAAGCAGCCTAGAAAACGCAGTGTAAGTATCTAACTTATTGATGGCAGTAATGCAGCACTGACATTACACACACTATTGGAGCCAACTGCTACATTTTGGTGTGACATTGTCAGGAGTTGTAACAATGACTGTAAATTGCTGGAAGAAACTATTTGTGTTTCCATTACAGAAATATCATGAAAAATCTCTCCTCCCACCTGGAACAGATGGGCATTGCCAACACAGCAGCCATTATAATAGGCAATATTAAAGGGCTGATCACTAAACTCCCCCCCCAAAATCAAACCAACATAAACTTTGGCATTACAACAAACGGTGATCTGAATGTATGCAGTTTGATATGATACAAGCATAAAACACAATATTAAATAGGGTTAAATCACCCTAGTTTTCTGATACTCTTCTTTATTTATTTATTTTTTGTAGATTCCTGAGGATAACAGTGATTTGGGGACAGGCTTCTCTCAATTGGTGCAAATCCCTAAAGAGGCCAGTCACATGGCAGTAAAAAGAAATGGTTCATTTGCTGGAGTTGTATTTTTTCCAGGAATCCATCAGGTAAAAGTAAAGTTGACCTAATTACGCATGATTTCTTTTTTTTTGACTTTAATACAAATATAAAGAATCACTACATCCATTCCTCCTGTGCGTGTCGTGACTGTATGCGGTATTTGCACTCTAAACAGGATGACCCCAAGAGTTCTTTTCTCAACAATGAGGTAGTGGGAATTGAAATGGGAACAGAAATATCCAATCTCTCACACACCATAGACATTCATTACAGAAATGTGGACAAGGTAAAACAGATAAAAGATTTATATTAATAGGTTAATAATAATTGGTTATGGAAAGAATGAGTGTACTGATTTTTTTTATTTATTCTAATACAGAATGGAAGCATTGCTTCTTGTAGGTCATGGAATGGCACATGGGAAGGTAGAGTAAAAAAATATTCTTTTTGATACTTTAAAGCTGACTTTAACAACAAATCAAAAGTCCATTGTGTGACAGCAGGACTTGCTCTGTCACACCTCACTCAGCCATTAATGTGAAAAAGACTCTCTTTTTAAGCTCAGTAGCATCTTCTGCCTTTGTAGGAAAAGAACCAGTCTGGATCACAGATGGCTGTCAGACAAATGAGACCAGTGACAGCATCACCTGCCAGTGCTCTCATCTAACATTTTTTGCTATACTGTTGGTAAGATGATGGTGTCACAAGTTATCCCAGTTTTATCATTTCACACATAATAAGTCTTTCTCTATATCAGTCACCTCCACCTAGAAACATAAGCTCTTCAGATTTTACGTCTCTGACCTACATCACATCCATCGGCTGTGGCCTGTCGATGTTTTTCTTGGCAGTGGCTCTCTTCATGCATTGTCTCATCAGGTAAGGAATCACAGGTCGTTTTTTTAAATTTGAACGTACAATGTTAAATGGCTTTTGCTGACACAAAACTAACTCGCTCCACAGAAAAGGGAAATCAAGCCAAACAACTAAGATCCTGATGAACCTCTTTGTCGCCATGTTCACCCTGAACTTGTCCTTCCTGACAAATGAGAGCATTGCCAAGCTGGGGAACTTTGGCATTTGTGTGGCGATGGCAGCAGTTACGCACTACACTATGTTGGCCACTTTTACCTGGTTTTTCATAGAAGGCCTACACTTGTACTTCAATCTACGGAAGCTCCCTTCTGAAATCAAACATTACATGATGAAGATTTGCGTCACAGGATGGGGTAAGAGAACCGAACCTGACATAGTTGAACAAAACAACCATATGTGCTTAAATTCATACAACACAAGCATGACAAAAATATGTACACTCAATTGTCTTTCTCTTTAGTCACACCAGCTGTAGTGGTGATTGCTCTTCTTGTCGCGGGAAAATATAATTACTTGGTCATTTATACCGATGATGGGAATTCAGAAAAAATGTAAGCGACTCTTACTGACTGCAAGTCTCGTAACACATTTCTTGTTCACAAAAAGAGATTCGTGTCACCAAGCGGATTGTTATTTTATTTGTGATTTTCAGGTGCTGGATCTCTGACCCGGTCATCCACCAGGGGGTGAACGTTGGATATTATGCTATAGTGTTCATCTTCACCTTCAGCATATTCATCGTAACCGTGCATCAGATTGTTCTCTTTAAGCCCACAGCAGGGAAAGGTCAGGATACCAGCTCCATCAAGAAAAACTCTTTCTCCATCCTAGGCCTGTTCCTCCTGCTCGGCATCACCTGGGCTTTTGCTTTCTTCAGCCATGGACCTCTGCTCATACCCTCCTACTATATCTTCTCCATCCTCAACTCCTTTCAAGGTAGACTCCAAACTGACACACACACTATTTGAACTACGCCCAAACAGTCTAATTTGCTTTTCATAAAGTACACATTTCCTAAAAGACTAAGAATGATACACTGTTTGTGACCCAACTACCCATGTTCTTGCAGGTTTCTTCCTGTTCATCTACTATTACAATTCCAGCAAGATCGTTACAGAGGACAAAAGCAGCACAGTCAGCAGTAGCAGCACAGCTACATCAAACACAGCTGTCAACTCTCTGTATAAATAAAGTGTTTGTACTGCACATGCTTTTCAAACAGGGACAGAAGGTGTTCTGTGCCTGAGATTATTTTGACACAAGAGGGCAGCATTTCATTTCATGTAGTCAAGTAGATCCTCTGTTGAATGAGGAGCTGGTAAGTATATAGTATATGAAGTATATAAAAAAAGTTTCTCATTCTTCCTGACTCTGCTGCCCCACCACCCCCATGATATGCCTTGTATTCCTTACTGAGTCACTACCCTGACCTGAAATGGCTAATCTGGATTACCTTCATTGAGAAAATTACTCAAATGAGTCAAACACTGACAGAGGAGACGGGAGAAATCTCCTGGAAGTCATTTGTGCCGATGACTCTTTCAACAGAAGCCCTGTCTGACTCACTGGGAAACATGCAGAGAAGGTTGCGATTCACTCAGAATATATCACAGAGCTCCTAAATCAAAGCTTCACTCATACACTGGAATGCAGAGTGTAAATGTTTAGGAAGAAAAATATTACCCTTTTATGACTGATGTGGTTGTCATATTGCCTGAAGATGGCAAAACGCAGAAAAAACAAGGTGAAGGGAAGTCTTGTACCTCACATACTTTACAGCGTTGGGGGCCGAGCTAGCCAGCTAGCGCTTTGCGTGCCTGCAGATAATTACCTTGTGTCTACAGAGAGCAGTATCCACTGCGCGGGGAGCCTTAACTGGCTAACGAGAAATGAGCTGGCTACCTATAGTGATAAGAGGCCTGAGGGCATGCCATTATGTTAATGACAAAGAGTCATTGGGAATTCTGTATTTTTTTGTGTTATGCATTAATTTGTATATTTTTTCTCCTGTATATTTATATCTACCTGATATAATTAAGTTTGAATGTGTTCAATATTCTTTTTAAAGGTACAAGAGTTAATTACAGATTAAATCTTAAGACATTAACCATGTTATATCATGTTTAGATTTCTGCCTTATTTGCTACTTCCACTTTTATTTTATTTTACTAGCCTTAAAGGGAACACAGTCTCATATTTTCTGTAAATATTTGTGATCGTAGTGGCTTGTCAAGGTTTATTTTGATGAAATAGGACAGGACAAAACATGCAGACATTACGACAAATGTGTAATTGCTTTTGTGAATGAAAGAATTAAAGTGCAATAAAGTTCATGGTATCTTAAGTGGACACCAGAGTAGTCTTTCCTTATGCAGCACTGTGAGCGTGTAGGGTTGGGCAGTGACACTCAGAGAGCAAAATCCTGTTTATTTATTTCTGACTGATTAATCTTCTAAATGGCCGCAGCGTGCCAGCCAAGAACTAGGGTAATTACTGCCATACACGTCTGATTTGTGTTGCCTCGAGAAAAAAAAAAAGGTCTTTTATGCAGAGCACAGCGGGCTTCTATGATGTACCTGTGTGCGTCCATACGTTAGAGCTCTCTAGTTAAACCACAGCAGAGCCTTCATCTAGGAACTGAGATTACCAAGCAAGCTGCGATTACAAATTACTGGGAACATTTTAATAAGTATGTCAATCGAAACTTTAAAACGAAAACACTGTCTCTATAATACTGAAATAAAGGTGAAGGAAAAGGAAATCATGGGTGGATTTCACTGCTGCATGCTCGTTGGAAAGATGAATACTTAGAAAAACAGAATATATATTTAGCAAAGCAAGGGAATTATTCTTGGAAAAGTTTCCAGCATGAAGTCCTTCTAACCTCAGTTTCCTTTTGATGGGAGATCATTAGTCTTTAGCAGAAAAGGGAATAATAATAATAACACTGTTCCTAATCACAGCCAAAGTGTGAATAGGTTTGGTTTTATGATTGGCGTATTTCAGGTGCAGGAAAAGAGACATTGGCTTTGCATGTGTTTTATTAAATGGAGTCTGGACTGATTCCTGCCCTGTAAAAGCCAAATTGCCGATCTCAAATGACCTGTAAAGCCTGAGGTCTTGTTCCTGGAACCTTGCGTGTCTGGAGGAAATATGATTAGTCAAATATAGCTACCCATGCACATAGATGTATCTTTTATTTAACTCAATACTAATGTACAGCTATATAACTGGCTTATCAGCTTGGAGTTACCATGAAGATCAAAATGTAACCCTTCTTGCATTTTCAAGGTATGCGAATGTTAACAGGACTTTATTTTATGCACCCCTGTTTTCGCCGTTTTCTTTGGGTCAAGGCAGCACACTTCCTAGCATCCCCCCTTCTCCGTTCTCCTCTTTCATAAATCCCCAAAATGATTTATTTCCTAGTAACTTTGCTCGTGAAATTGATGTGGACCCGGGGCCTTTGCAGCGTCTGGTTTCCCTGCTGGCTGCAGTAAAATCAGGCTGAGGTCCAGGCGTGGGGCAGCGCTTGCGTGACTGAGCGCCCCCGCCTCCTTGCATGTCACAATGTGGCCCCCAGACTCAAAGCAATCAGGCTGATAGATTTGAGGGCCCATAGTTAAGTGTGTAGATTTATGATGGGCGGTTGCAGCATGTCAGAGGAACTGTGTTACTTTTGCAGGGAGCACGAAATGAGGCCTCTTCCTACAGGAAAACAGGGAGAGAACAGGAAAAAAAAATCCAAGGTGCTTTCAGGTTACTGGCCGTGACTTGGGAAACTCACGCACACACCGCCTTGTAATTCGGGAGGGGTGGCCAGATGGCTGCAGACGCGTACACAGCGCCTGACTGAGATGAACTGTGTTGCCTGAGTCCTGGAAGTCGGCTCTAGCTCTGTCGTTGCTGTTCATCAACATCTTTCATCAGGTGCGGAGATGATGCGGTGAGAATGGAGGGGTCACGAAAGGGGAGAAGAGGAAGGGAGGGGGAGGACACTGAGGGCGCGACCTGTTGAAACATTCAGATTGAAAACTTGACCTCTCCTCCCTACAGTTGCCTGTCTCTCCTTCTCACGTCATGTGCAACAGCAGGAAGGATCATTCCCCTTCATGTCACGTAAAGGGGTTTTCTTTGTCCCCCCATGACCTTCGCGGCTCCTCATCTCTCACTCACCGCTGTGTGAAGCAGAGTGCCTGATGAAAGTGGGAAAGCTCAAGACCTCTCACACATTCAGATCTATCCATCAAATGTCACCTGGTTTATCACAATCACTCTATTATGCAGCTGACACTTACAAGTATGGGGGTTTTGCTGCACGTTTTGCATGCAATAGTGCAAAGAATTTTGTGGTAATTTTCTGTTCAACCATCAAAGAGGACAAATAATAATAGAAACAAGATGAGAATTTATGAAGTTTGTTACTATATGCTGTTTGAATAAAACCACTAGCAAAGTACCCTTCAGTGGCAGCAAGAGCAGGCTGAATAAATAAAAAGAGTTGTCCACACCTAATATTGATAACACATGTGATTAATCTCTTAAGTTTCCACAGTAATTTATACATTAAGACTCCGTTATACACGTCATTATATCAACCTTCGTTCTTAGAAGACACTGCTGCCAGCATTTCACTCTGAAGTATTCCCTCATTCAAGCAGGATTTAAAAAGACCTCGTAACTACCAGTTTGGTCCCACACTTTAGAGACATGAAAGCTCATGGTTAAGAAGCTAAAGCCGTCTGGATTCACTCATACCGCGCCTAGTTTGCTTGCTATTGACTTGGCTGTCATTTGGCCTTTAAAATTCACACTTGGTGAAGTTGTGGTATTTGCTTCACACAAATGGTGCAGGCTTTCCCACAAAGCTGAAGAGTTTACTACAGGGACTGATTCACCCGCTGGTTTAATGCTGCAGGATTACAAAATCTTCACAGGTAGAAAATTAGCACTTGGTTTGCTTGCTAAGCAGCATCTACAGTACAAGTTTTCTATAGAGGCTGCAGTTAAAGTTGTTAATATCTCCAGTATAAACCTACAATAAACCCAATTTTGTTGATTTCATTCCCACAAGTTATATTAGCAAAACAAGTGTCTGGTGTGGACAGGAGGCATTTCAAATGTGAACTGACATTTGCAAACAAAACAAAAACAAAAACATTTTTATATGTCAACCCTCTTTAAAGTTGTACTAATCAATATTTTATATTACAATGGAAAAAATTATTTCCATTCCTTGATGTAACATGAAAGAAGTCGCTTGTAGTGACAAACCCACAGAGCTAGAGTGCTACAGAGTCAGATAATTCTCTCAGGAGTTGGTGGAGACCAAAACAGAGCTAAAAGGAAGTGAATATTGGACTTACATTCATCAGGAGGCCAGAAACATGTCACCACATGAATGCTATTTTAAGTGAGGAAATAAGTTTGCTAACAAGTTCACCATATTAACTTTATAAGGTGAAAATATGTCAATGTTGTGTTTACAGCTTGTTTCCGCTGCCCCCAAGTGGCCAAAAAAAATCAATTAACGCAGGCTTAAAGTTATTGCTTTTATAGTTTTTCTTTCTTGTGTCAAATCCCAAAGGAAGAGAGTATTTATGAGTGTGTGTTTTTGTGTATCAGTAGTTGATGTGTACATGTGTACAAATGTGCGTGTCAGTGGCATATGTGCATCCTGAGCCCACAGGGATCTGATTTCAGTTAAGCCACACTGTTGCCCAAGCGTGATAAACTGTCTGTTTCCTCTGTCTCACTCCGTAGGGAGCCCTTAATCACCCTATAGTGCTTCCCTCTACACATCCAAGTGTGAGAATACAGTATATTGGTCTGTGTAAATAAATGAACTAAGATCACATGAGGAGACAAATATGGAAAGCATCCACTCTCGTGCCAGTCCTAATCAAATCTTGTTTGTATCTGTGCGTTAGCATTTGGGTTAGTGGCAGTTTAATGTGAGGGACCACCAGAAAAGTTTGTTTCCTGGAGCAGCAGAGGAAGGTTGTTTTCTCATCTTCTCCATGGCTCATTTTTAATGTCTCTTGTTTGTCATTTATGGCAGTCTCAGAACATAAGGATGTGGCTCCTCTGAGCAATTCGTGTATTGTCCCAATATGTGGTCCAGCTCTTTCGCAAAATGGTATTGGACAAACCGCACAATTTAGGCTTGATGAGTGTTCATTTGGAAAAAATAAATCTTCTTAACATGCTGCTTTGAATGTGTCCATTGAATACATGCAATGAAAGATGGGTTTTTACCCCTGTGATGCAGCAGTCGGTCAGTAATAATAGATTTAAAAAGCATCATGTGAAAACTTCACAACTCTGTTCCGGGAATATAAATTATACGGACTCAAGAGACCAAAGAGCAGCGTGACTCGGTGGGCTCTTTCCTGCTCCACAGCTTCTCGTTAGAGACTAGTGTCTGTGTTTACAGCCAAAGCATGACTTCCAGCTTCCAGAGCCAGACAGCTCCAAGTGATTCCATCCCAGCAGAGGTATTGACTGAAGCGGTGGCAGAGGTTAATCTGGAACATACTTGTGACTATGTCGGGCTGTGTTACCCTGCTGTCCCGACATCCTGCTTGATTTATGGGCCTCATCTTGCTGCTGTTCACCATGTCTCTTCTCTGACTTAAAGGATCAGTGGGAAGTGACGTCAGCTGAAGTTCCCTGCTTGTCTGTCTATGCTCATAATTTTCATAAAGGTCTGTGTGTCAAGGTGTCCATATGTACAGTAGGTGTGTGTGCTTCAGCCTGCACCGAGTGGAATTAGATGAAATGACTGGCAAAATTATTTCCCACACCTCCTCTTCACGATGGATCTATCTTCTGGTCCAATCTCATTATGCTGTTGTGTTGAGATAATGATAGTCCACTAAACACTGTGGAGAGTAAAATCAACACAACCAGTGAAACTCTGCATCCAGAGAATTAGGACCACATGTGCTTACATGCGATGTCTCCTGCTCTCAGTGTCTGTATTTATTTAGTTACTGCAAAATTTAAAATAGCCTAAGGCCTATGCATGATGACTGCTCTTGTGCCTACTTGAGAGTTTCACTTCGTGACATTGTTGGATTTCCATTGGTGGCCAATAAAAGGGAACTCAAGGTCAGTCGGTCAGGGATAAAACCATAGATATATTACAGCCAGCCCAGGATTCTTAGGAATGTCGTCCATACTGGATGATTTTGCACATCACAGTTTACGTCCAATGCCAACACTCAGTGCAGGAGTAGTGTGGAGGTTAGAGCGGTGGATGGCCGTGTAGCACATGTCAATTTCATGCATCAAAGACCTGCAATTGATGTTTTTTTTTTTTTATTAACTATAACCCTAACCTTAAACAAGGGTTTTAGTTGCCTACCCCTAACCATATTATATTTGCCATGACCACAGTTTTCCCTATCCTTAAGTTTCCAACAAGATGTTTGAAATGTTGGCATTGTATAAAAAAATGATGTATTTAATGTAATCATGGGTTTTACAGGATTGTCCAATAAAGACGTTCTTGTCTGGCAATAGTGTAAATTAAAACACAGGTAGTCAGTCGATTTGGGTTGACTGGTGCTGAATCAGAGCACTCCACCATGTTCTGGCATTGGAGGACAAAATGTGTCAAACCCTGGCCCATATACGGCTGCCAGATTTGGATGGGTTTTTGGGATGGGCACTTGGGACGATGTAGGCTGAATCAGCTCCAGTTAGCAGCACTTGGCTAGCTTTGGAACCGTATCAGCCCAGATTCTGGTGCATTATTCATCACTGGTCTGGCATAAGTCTGGAAACAAGCTGCTTGAAGACGATATGTCATCAGCATCACTTACACTGTAGAAGTAAATATCCCCCATAGATTTTGTTTCAATGTGTTTTTCTTTAAGATATAGAAAACAACCAAAGTTATTCTCTGCTTTCTCTCATAGCTTTTGTAGCTTCTCATGATTTCAACAAATATGGAAATGACATCAAGCAATTGAAAAATTTCTAAAAAACAATTTTACAATTTCTCCATAAGTAGCATACACACACATGCACACACACAGGGCACTTTTGTTGGACAGTTATTGAAGGGCTGTGCACCTGAATGCAGAGCGAAAACTATTTAACATTGTCATTCATTCCTTGGACTTCTTTACTTCTACTGCAAGAAAAGAGTTTTAAAATAGAAGTTGGAGTGAAGATTTGTTCAGATAAGTGAGCAAAGTTACTGTTACACTCGTCCCAATGTCAGAACTCAATATGACCCATTTTTGTAACTGATTTTGTAGTAAGTAACTTCAAAGTTAAAGTGTGTGTGCTGTGGGACTGCACAAAATCTGCACAGGTTCAGCATCGAGTGCGGGAGAAGCCTTTAAATGCAATTGCCCTGCATGAACAGTATTTTGCAGATTCGTGATGGTCCTGTCCCACTTCTCTAATCTATATTCATACACCCGCATATAGAATAGAGGAAATTTGGCAGGAGAAAGAACGTTCGGAGACATGAATGTTAGCGTGAGCATTTGTTGGATTACATCAGTGGGAACAAGTGAAATCTGCACACACTGCTACGATCGTCATGCTCCCTTTTTTCCTGCACTCTCTGTGGACGGCAACCGGGACGGTGAACTCTGAGTGACCTGCCTGTGCATGTCATTCCTCAAAAGCAGTTACAGTGGGGCATATTTCCCTTTGACTAGGCAGGGATGTCACACACTCAAACATACCAGCCACACATTGCCACGCACATGCAAAGCACAGAGCTCTTTTAGCAGCTCATCCTACCACACACACACACACACACACACACCACCACCACCTCTGCCATTGCTCCACTCTACAATGACCCCTCCCTGAGCATGGTCAAAATGTGCCTTTCACACGGGCGGCTGGCCAAAGCAAATAAACCAGCCACATGCCAGCTAACGAGGGCATGAACAGGAGGTGCCAGGAGTGACAGAGGGAGGGACATGGTCACGCAAAGAAAACAAGCCCAGCAAGAGCGAGCCAGCCTTCTCACGCAGGGGCCCAGACATGTGTCTTGTCAAGCAACAGCCACCCCATCAGCCCAAATTAGGGCTGACGGACGTAATAAAGCGAGGGAGCAAAGAAGGAGAAAGAGAGGAGAGGAGCGATCCCCTCCTTCTCCTCAGAGAGTGTAAAAGTGAGAGGGAGGATATATTGTTCACCTTTTAGAAGAGTCATACAAAACAACTCTGGTGACCTCAGTGTACCTTGGAGTGGCAGGCTGTCTGCATGGTAAAGCCTCAGCAGTCAGATCTGTCTTGACTCACACACACCATGTCCTCAGTTAACCTTCAAAGAAAAGAAAACTTAAGGAACACAGGGATCTGTCTCATCAGTTTTCACAAAAGCACGATGGAAAATCTAAGGAAAAGCCTATTTACTGGGCCATATGCAGGTACTCCACTCTGAATTCTACTGCCACTAGTACTGCCTTTATAGCCAATTACTTCACCTCTATGATTTCTTAAGCTAGATCTATACTTGACGTAAGTACCACTGTAGATAATTAAGCTGTAGGTTTGATTTACAGTTCAGCATCAGATACCACCCATTGATAGCACCACCACAACACCAGATGGATGTATGGTACATGATCAGGCCGTATTGTGCTTTCATTACATCCCCCAGAGGAACTTTGTTTTATTTGTTTTTGTGTGTGAGCGATGGCACTAAGGTTCGCTTTGTCTCATTACTCTAACCTTTCTTCAACCTGCTTCATGTTGTCTTCACTAGCAACAATCTCTACCGGCATCAGAAACTTGTAGGAGAAAACATTATACACGTGGCATCTGTGTAGTTACATTTTTGAGGAGGCGCACATCAGCTACAGCACGCGGCTGCGTGCGTTTGTTACATCGTAACCCTTTGATGCAGAACTACACATCCACCTTTAAGGACATGCGCCACGCTTGGGAACATCTACTCTCTCAACTGCTCTAAAGCCCCTCTAGAGTTGTTCAGATAATTTATGGTCTTTAATTCACCTCAATTGCATGTCTTCAGACTGTGGGAGGAGACCAAAGGACACGAAGAGGCAAACCCACACGGGGAGATCATGCAAACTCCACACACAGAGAGGACTAAGGATGGGATTCATAGACAAGACCTCTTGCTTTTGGGGTGATGTGGAAACCACTGAGCACTCGTTCCATAATTTCATAAATAACAGATGCAATGCCATTCTCAAGAGATAATGTTATTGAAAAAGTAATTCTGTCCATTTTCCCTGATCATAGCTAGATAAACCCACTACCCCTGGATGTCTTTAGTCTGGAAACAAACACAAACATCAGAGAAGGAGGAGGTTTATTGATGAGGCCAGCTTCCTTCCACTGAGTCTGATGGTCTGAGGAGGAATATGTCAGCTAACATAGGTGGTCTGTGCCAGATGTGAGGTATAGGGTGCCTCTTGGCCTCTGAGTGAGCATATGGAATACATTGTGCATGAGGGACTCCTCCGTGACTGTTCTCTCTTAAGCTATTTAGGTTGTGAGGCAGCCCCCGCTTTTCCCTACAGAAACGGTGGGATTTAGAAATGTATCACCTTCGGTGGAGGGTGCAACAAGGAAGAAGGGGGCAGCAGAGCATGTAGGGGGACAGGGTAAGAAGGTCAAACTTTAAGGTTGTTTGTGTCTGGGTCTGCCTCCATGGGAAGCCTGGGGATGGCAGGACTCATGTCTCGAGTTACACCATTCATAAAGTCATCTGTAGGCTTACACTTAACAAAATGTATGTTGTGTATGTTACTTAGAATTAAAAGAGCTTTACTACATGAGAGTAACATGACCTTGGCCATGTGTGTATTTTTCACAAAATATGGGCTTCAGTCTTCACATCTGCCTCAAATGCAACTCCTCCCTGAGGCTCCTATAATAATGTCAATGAATTAGCAAATCATATCTAATGGGGAGGAAAAGGCATCATTGTTCCCAAACAATGACAGAGCACCACTCGCTCCATCTATGCCTGCAGGGCTCGTTTAAAACGCCACTGTTCCCTGCCGATTGAACTTTTTCAGGATCTGTTCCGGAAATTAACTGGAATCTGACAAAGAGAATTAGTCAGAGAATTAGGACTTCTTCACGCTCTCTACTGATAATTTACAACCACCTCCTTCCACCTTGTCCACTCCACTCAAGAAAGAGGTAGAACAAGTAAAATATGAGAGTGTATGTCAGTTTAGACATTCTCTCCTCGAACAATAGGGCTGCTAATGGCTATTAGTCGGCTAACAGCTATGTGTTTACATTCCCCCATAAATGACTGTAGCGCCAAAAAGAACACGCCTTATATAGACAAAATCCAGTGTAGCATGAGTGTAGCATTTGAACTCCCATACTTAAACAGAGGAGATGGCCAAGATACAATCACTGTAAATGTATTTTTTTTTCCTCCAGCATCAAATTCCTGAGAGTCTCAGGCTGACGCTACACGAAAGGGAAGGTGCAATGATACAAGAGCTTCAATCGTGCTGGCAGACCTTGTCACACAAACAGCATGTGTCTATCTGCATGTGGACGACTGCTTGAAAGCATCCTTATGTCTGCTTGCATTGCACAAACACATACGTGAGTACGCATGCCTTGTACAGCTTGTTTCAGCCAAACAGCTGAACAGGTCAATGGTTCCAGGTTATTTCCACATGGGCCGGGCCGCAGGGTGCGCTGCAGTCTGACAGAGAGGACGAGATGGACTCCAGTACAGCTGGGACTCGCAAACGTGCCAGAGTGAAATAAAGCCTTGGAAAGTGTGTGGTGATTTGTACGAAATTATGCTACAGGATACATGTGTTGCAGAAACTGCATTTAGTGAGTAAATAGAGTTCTTGGCGTTCCAGATTTAGGTTTTATTCACTCCAAAACATTCACAGTCAGATGTCAGTCGTCATTTCTCTTCAAGAGCCAGGCTTAATGACATAAAATTTCATGTGTAGAGCCATCTAATTCATCCAGGTTGCAGCTATGATGTCAACTAAATAAAACTTATCTTCTTGATCGCTTTTCTAATTTATACAAGAGAGTGTAGAATAGCTCAAGCAAACAAACTAGTAACCAGCAACAACGCCACAAAAAGAAGGCAGAAAATTAGAAATATCTGGGATTCATTTGTTACTTATAAATCAAGAGGATGCTGTTTTCTCTGACGCACAGAGAACTTCTGACCCTTGGAAACGTAAGGCGGTCGGGCCCGTCTGTCTCCTAAAGCCAAATACGACAACTCTCACTTTTGAAGAGCACCAGAGGGCAAGGCATGGCTGCTGGAGTTGTGTCATCTCCAAGGATCACACTGTTATTTTACGTCAGCTTGCTCTAAGAGCCGCAATCACTCTTTCTGTATCCGTGGACAGAAGTGTAAACACTTCAGCAGCTTGCTTGAGGGATTTCTGCTCCTCTAGCAGCAGCGAGGAGGGAATTGAATGTCTGCGGTTCATATGAGAGATTCAGTCTCCTCAGTAAGTGAGAACTGAAACGGAACTAGTAAAGCTGAACTCTGATAACTGAGTTGACAACCACTAAAAGTTCTATGAAAAGACACGACAGTTTCCCTCACTGAATCTATGCCAATCACAAATGAGGGAGTGTAGAGAAATAGAAGCAGGTGAGTTACACAAAACAGTTTAAGCTTTGAGACAACGGAAATGTCAGTCAAGCAAAAGGAGCTGCAACAGTGTCAGGAAGATGGCCTTAACTGTACATTCAGTGTATTTCTAAAACTCTAAAACTCTGCAGAATATGGCAGACATTTGTTTAACTGAAAAGCAGTTGGCAGTAGTCGTGATTTAAAGTAAATCAAATCAATTCTCTGGTCTTGGTAAAGATTCTGTTCCACAGTAATTGCTTCACAATTTACAATCCCAGATACGCAGGGCTGTGGTGTGCAAATGAGCTGTGTGGTCAAGCCCAATATAAGGCCACACACACACACACACACACACACACTTATTTCACACTCTCCTCTAAGACAGCTCTGCTTGTTCCTAGTGCAGAACACAATGACTTTTAAATGTTTTTCCTTGTATATATTTCAGTTTTTTATCACAAAGATTACTTTTATTCCTGATATATTTTATTCTGTCTCATCTGCCAACATTTTTTTACAGTATGGATGAATTAAATAAAAAATAATGCACATTTTTCTTCCCTAATATTTCACTGCTATATGTGCACCAGTGAGACTACAGCAAGGCTCCTCTGGGCCCAGGACAGTGGATGAACTCTGGCCTCTGAGGTCTCTGTCCCGCTGCTGTGGCGATACCATCGGCTCATCTGCAGAATTGGAGCAGTGAAGGAAGGGGTGGTAACCCGACCGCTCGCTGACCCCGCTGCATTTTCAGGATACTAAAATGCAAAAAAGAGAGGGAATCACGGAACATTATCCGCCCAATTACACAATGAGAAGAGCAACCCGCTGGTAGTGTCCATACTGCACGTAATGATCAGTGAGCCGCTGGCCCCCTCGGCCCCGATCAGACCAGCTCAGCCTCCCCACCTGCAGGGATCCCAGCCTGGGACAGTCTGTCACAATGTCTGCCTCTGTCCCGGATTTGCTCTTTATTCCTCTCTGTCCCTCCATTCAGCCACCTCTCTCTTTCCCCATGCCGACGCATTTCATTGCCATTCTCCTTCCATCCACCAGACGACCTCAGACCTTTCATCCTTCATTCCAGTTCCTGCCACTCCCATTTCCCCTGCAATCACCTCATTCCCCTCACCTGAGCTTCCCTGCCCATCTCCCCACCTGCACCTCATTCCCTCATCAGCTACTCATATATATACCAGCCCAGATCGCTGTTTCGATTGATGCTTTATGCCTTTTCTTTCTAGCCTCTGTTATCTATGTTTGGTTTCTGCAATCTGTTACCTGCCTTTTTTTTTTTTAACCTTGCCTGATCTTGTTGGACTTTGGATCTGTTTGCCTGTTGGACTGCCTTCCCGGTTTTGACTCTTCCCGGCCTCATTATTCTGTAAGCACATTAAACTGCTGAACTGTTCCTCTGCATTTGGGTCCTATTACTCCCTGTTTGTTTGCACTGGCCATGACACAGTCTGTCTCAAAGGGAGACAGAGACAAAACAGCTCATAAAGATGTGAGTCAGTAAAAAGTATGGAGAAGAAACAGGACCATCCGGTGTCATATCCAAAGAAAAACCTATTTTATGTTCTATCACAGCGAACGGAGCAGATGCTCTACAGATGATGTGATTTCTGGGCTATCAAGAGAAGAGATGCTTTCATGGATAACCATTTCCAAGTTTAATGGAGAAGGACAAGCATATTCAAAAGTTCTAGCATCAGCATGTATTGTATTGCAAGAGTAAACGCACCAACACTTTGCATGACAACCTCTCATCTATCTTGGTTCTCATGAGAATACCAAGTAATGCTCATTCTCACTCAACAGGGCTCAGGAGTGCAATGATTTGACTAAGAATGACACAAACCCTACCCTCAATAACCTGAACAGAGTTGAGAAAGTCGTGCGTGCAGAAATTGGAATAATTGTACTTGACAGATACTTTAGGTACTTATTGTGGTGAATTACATTTAAGTATTTATATTTATTTTGACATTTTAAAATGTCTTTGGATGGATACTGGATGAACTGCATTAAAAATGCATAATAAAAAGTTAGGATCTAAAATTACCAGCATTTGTTTGTGTTCTCATGAGGTTTGCCAAGAACACAAACAATTACTGCGACTGCAAATAATTTAACTTTACTCATAAGAATAAAAATAATAATCCCCGATAAACATTAGTTTGGTACCCCTGGAAATACTACATGTAACTTCTAGATCATTATTTTGGCTGTTGGGATGCAACTTTAATAATTAGCACTTTAGTTTGACAAAAAAAAAGAAAATCCTAACTGAAGTTCTTTTTCCAGAGCTTTCAACAACATCTCAGTTTGCTTAGTTGTAATGGCCCCTTAATCCCTTTTATTATAAAACCACATTATTCTAATATATAATACTTTATTCTAATATTTGAAACAATATGTAGGATTTATCCCCCTTTTTGAAAATCTTTTTTCTGTCATGCTATCCCTCCCATTTTTTACCCAATGCAGGTGACTTAATATGTAGGATTGCAGGTGCAGCAGCAACAACTGGCGTCGGTTGGCACACACCTTCAAGCTAGAGGCGCCTAACACGACAGATTTTATGGATATTAGTAAAGTGGCAAACAACACTGGTTAATGACTAATGGCAGCTAGAAAGAAGTGAAAAACATTGTTGAGCAAGGCAGACAGGTAGCCATGTCTCTGGAAAATCTCTTTGAGTACTTTGTCCCTGAAAGACTGTAAAAGATCTGGAACAATAAACCCATTTGCTTCTGAATATGTAACTTGTTAACTTCTATCCATGTCGTCCAAATCTTGGGTAGCTGTACTGTATCTTAAAACTCCTGTGCACTTAGAAACTATCACCTACGCATGCTTAAATCCTTTTAAGATTTAAGCATGCTTAACATGCTCTTGTATCTTAACGTATCTTGTTTACATTATCTTCTGTATTTGTATGTTTCTTTTTGTGTTTCCTTTTCATAGAGACCTCAAAGGTGCCTTCAAGGTGACTTAGAGGGTAAAGTTTATGACAAACTCTTAATGGTACACTGTCCGTCTTCCCTATCTTGATCCACTGTAAAGATTAGAAGGCATAACAGCAGTATATTAAAGGTTGTAATTCATGGCTGATGAATGAAAGATGTAACTTTAAAAAAGGAGCCACCTGCCACAAACGTATGAAATCCTACATTTTAGGTAAAAAATAATTAAGAGAAAACACTTGATATAGGTCTGTACCCTCCTTATGCACCTTGGAAACACTGTAATAATGTCCTGGTGGCAAAGTGAGAGTACAACACCAAAGCTGCCACATTTTCAAAAATAAAGTTCTTTTGAACCAAACAAATTCTTATTTTCCAAAAACAGAGTACAAAGAAATTTTGCATGAAAACAACATAAAAATACAGAATGTCAGCCCACATCGTTTTGCAAAGTTACATGGATGACTGAGCTGAAAAACGCAGAAGAGAGTGAAAGTTCAAAGTAAGAATTTGAGTGGCACGTCAGAAGAACATTTCAGAATAATATCCAGATTTAGCTTTACTCAAATGTCAGTTGAACATGGTCTCCCGTTACAGATTACTTAACAACATTTAGCTACTTGTGATGCCAGTAATATGA
This sequence comes from Macquaria ambigua, assembly GCA_008360985.2. Lineage (NCBI taxonomy): Eukaryota > Metazoa > Chordata > Actinopteri > Centrarchiformes > Percichthyidae > Macquaria > Macquaria ambigua. Next base: position 54,117 of record VMKM01001437.1, read on the forward strand.
CTAAATCCCCTCTTTTTCTGCTCTTTTAAAATCTTTAGTAGCCTCAAAGTTTATAATTTTGCTGCTTACTGTGGCAGTGTCCTTTTTAAAATATTAGACAAATAATATGGGACAGGAGGTGGGAAATGTATCCTACCAATTTCATTTGATGAGCTCACAGAGTCGGGGTCATCTGGAAGCCATTTCTACTTGTGCTTTCTCCCTCGTCTCATTTTAATCTCTCAGTGCAGCCCCACACCTCCCCCGCCCCCGCTCCCGCTCCCTGGGGAAGCCGGAGTTCAGTGACCGAGCTCCGCGCACGCCAGGCCGACATGGCACGCAAGCTCATCCCCGCTCCGCTCCCCTTGCACGCAAAAACTCTACGGGACTAGAAACAAATATCCCTCTACGGTACATAATACATGACTCCTGTCCTGGGTGCCACATTAAGTGAAGATCTATCACGCAGCCTGCACACAGTGAAGAGGGAAACTGTCCAGTCCAGGAGGAGTGTGGGGGAAAGAGAAAAATAGGCTATTATGGTAATAAGTTACCATATTAATAATAGAAGAACTTTGGGTTTGTCTGCAGTGAGTGACCTTACTGAACTTTCTTATGATGCAACTTCTTATTGCTAACTTTAGTTTCAGAGGTGGATGTAACTAAGTAGGCTCCTTTTACTCAAGTACTGTCCTTAAGTACAAATTCAAGGTACTTGTACTTCACTTGAGTATTTCCATTTCATGCAACTTTATATTTCCATTAGGCTACATCACAGAGGCAAATATTGTATGTTTTACTCCACTACATTTGTCTGACAGCTTTAGTTACTAGTTGCTTTTCAGATTGTAATTTTTCATACCCTTCCTGTCCAGCGAAAACCACGTATCTCCAAATTTGGTGATTTTGAATGTTTCTGATAAACTGAAGGATTAAGTTTTCCTTTGTGGGTTGAGAAAATTCTCGTTCTTAAAATAAATAAACTATTTTAAAAAAAACAACAACCTTGGATTGGTAGATTAAATTACCAAACATTATATTAAATTGTTAAAATTAGCAGTGAAATTCAACATACTACACATTAATGGAACATTTTACTGCTTTACTTTTACTTTTGATACTTTTAAGAACATTTTGCTGATAATACTTGCATACTTTTACTTATGTAAGGTTTTAAATGCAGGACTTTTACTTGCAGTGGAGTATTTTCACAGTGTGGAATTACTGTTGCTAAATAAAGAATCTGAATACATCTTCCACCACTGCTTAGTTTAATATTCCTATAGTTTTGTTTTTATATTTATGCAGCAATCCGAACTAAAATTTGAAGTTGATCTGGGTAAGTGCATGCAAGAACAACTTCCATTCCTCAGGATCGCTTTGAAAGAACATTTCATGCTAAAATTGCTAAATGTCTGGAACCCTGGATGTTTTTTACATTAATATCTCCCTTTTGATGAGTTCCTCAATAGCATGCAGTATTAAAAGTGTAGCGTGGGTGGTCACTGGATTGAATCAAACCCCTAACCTCGAATATGTTGCTGCTATATTCAACTACAGGACCACATGAAAGTGCAGTATGTGTGAGAAAATGTTGTGCTAAGGTTAAAAATCATAGTTTTGGGAAGGGTCTAAATCCATGTTTTCATGGTTTAACCAAGGAGCTTAAATCATTCCAGGAAAGCATTCTCCAAAAGTAGTGCACTCCTCTTATGTGGGCTGTTTGATATTGCCTACGGCGACACATCTTTGGGCACAGCAGGTCTAACACAACGGAGCCATCAAAGATAACCAGATTCCTTGGAATGGTATTTTCTTTCTTTTACTCCAAATCTAAGTGAACACAGGACATTGGACCTGCTGTGATACTGTAATTCAGCCCATCTTGCATCAGGTTATCTGTGCTTCGCTATGGACCCTTTTTGTTGTGAAACAGCCTTTTAGACAAGTGAAGCCATGGAGGTTTTGACAAGTACACAAACAAGGAATTGAATGTTCAATGATTCAATCTGGTTTTGTGTGCCTGGGATTCATTGTGCTGTATGTGGTGAAATGTATGTAACACAATACATGCAGAATGGTCTACAAATGCTTTGTAATTTTTTATTATTTATTTTTTTTACTTAGCCTTTTTTTCTTACAGTATCAAATGTGGATTTGGACCACGATTCAGTCTAAGCATGGATTTAGAGATTTTTAACCACAGCACAATATTTTCACTTTTAACCTTTTTGATGCTGGATAACATTCTCTACTTTTGGATTATTGTTATATTAAAATATTTGTAAAACAGGCATATCCCACAGCAGTGCTTTTCAGTAAAAAAGGTAAACGGACGGAAAACCAAAACAATGAGCTGAAAGATGCTGAAACGCTCCGTAGAACTGAGTCAGGTGATAATTCTCTGTGGGATCATCAATACAAGTGACACCTTTCAAATTACACATAGTAATTTTATCAGCTGTTAATATAAAAATGTTAGTATGTAATTAATAGTATGGAATGTAATTAGAGCAGCTTTATGTGATACTTTATTATATTTTCAGACTGGGATTGCCCTTTTTGATAAACTTCCACAAACTGAATTTGTCTCCTTTTCACTTTTTAATAAAATCAACAACATGTGAAATGATGACCTCTCAGACTTAAGAGCAGAACTCAATAGTGTAGAGTTGAAATGTATCTTTTTTGTGTGTATATGTGAAAATACTGATTACATATACCACTTTAACCACCAGTCCATTTGGTATCTCCCCACTCAAGTGAATTGTGCCTTTGCTTGTCTTTTCTCAGGCTTTTTACATGCAAACAACAATCAGGTCAGACAGTGACAATTTTTTCCAAGTATCTCTCTTTCCTCGTATTGTGGTCTGGCAAGCGAAAACGCTCTCATTTCAAACATCACCATTTCTAACTAGCAATGTCCGGTGGTTACCTCCTGGCTGCCTGAGATGGCCCTGGCCCAGAGGATGTTTTTGTTGGTCTGTTTACTGGTTTGTCGGGTTGTTTTTGGCTGCAGCTTTTTCAGTCTTGGCACACCTTCGTCCTCTCAGGAAAAAAATGAAAAACTAAATCTTCACTCAAAATTCCTGCATTCTCTCTGCTCTTCCCTTTCCCAAGTCCCACCAGCTCCCCAACTGCCTGTTGGACCCCTGGCTTTCCTCCCCCCCTCACACCCCAAACCCCTACCCCCCCTTCCCTCTTCCTTCCTCCCTGTTGGTGCTGTGCGTGACAGTAGCTCACTGAGAAGTGGAAATGAGACTAGTAAACAATGATTAGCTCCAGAGCCGGGGCAGCCTGGTCTACCATTGGTCCTGTCTCCACAAAGCGAGCACAAAGCGAGGCCCCCAGCCAGAGTCAGCGCAGGGTCAGGGCCAACCTTTCACAGCCAGGTTACAAGGGGTAATCACAGGCAAACACAGCAGCCACACGCAAAATGCACACACGACACCCCCCCCCCCAAACCAGGCCTCCACCTTCTCCCACACACATACACACAAACTGCACCCCCCCACCCCTCCCTCCCGCCACCCAGCCACCCCCTTCCTCAGCCACAAACCTGGCTCTGATTAGTGTGATGGGGATGCAAGTGGCCACATGTGTATGAGGAGCAGACTCAGGCAAGGAGGAGGAGGAGGAGGCAGTGGTGGTGTTGGTGGAGGTGGGGGGGGGGGTTCCCCCTATAGGAATAGAGGAGAGAAGAAACAGTCATCCCCAGTGCAGGCAGTGTATTCGAAGACATTGCTATGTCTCTGGTTAACCAAGGAATCATTCTGGAGGCTTTGGTGCTCAGCCACACCGCATTTCTCAAGACAAACAGCTCTCAGGCAGAGCTCTGAACCAGCAAAACTCTCGACATCTGTAAAAGGCTGCTTAAGGACCATTATTGTGAAAGACTGACACATAACACATAATGTAGTTACACTACATTACTACAAGTTGCTTCTATTGTTGCCTTTCTGTTTGTTTTCACAATTTAAGCGTGCTGGGCCTATAAGACCTGTTGTTTATCAGTTTATTAAATCAGAAATTGTTATACATTACAGTTTGTGAGTGTCTGGTTGGATTGTGAAAGTGTAACTTAATAAAAAAAGCTTTCTGTTATATCTATTGAAGCAGTGAAATGTTTTCTTTGCAGATCCAGTCACTTGTAAAACATCCACTGTCACAAAAGCAGTTAAACTTAATGATAAAATACACAGACTAGTAACAATAACAATAGTTATTGTTCTATTTAACTAATGAGATATGTGTGCTGCACATCTAAAAATTATATATATATATATATATATATATATATATATATATATATATATAGTATATACTATGTAGTATATATTAGATGTGCACACATCATGTGCAATAATTGTTGTAAACACACAAGTCAATTAGATATAATTTTCAACATCGTCATCCCCCATTCCTCACCCTCCCCCCTCCTTTCCTGCTGATAATGACTGACTGTAGTGAAGTTTCTGTCCCTCTGACTTAGTGCCTTACTTCGGAAATGTTTTAGTACCTTCAATTAGGGTCATTACCTCTCTGCAAAAATAAACTTGGTTGGTGGGAAAACAAGAAACAAATTTTGTCTTCCGCACCGAGAAGGGAAATGTTTTGCCTTGGGAAATCACATCACTTTGAACTGAAAGTTTAACAGAATCAACAGAACAAAGATTTCCATAAGTGTTACTTATGATGGGGGGGGGGCACCTGAAGTTTGTTGTGGTATGATGTAAGCTGAGGTGTCATGCAAAACTGCAGTTTATGCGTTGGAAAAAACGACGTTGCAGCAAATTCAAGTATCAATATTTCATGGCTTGTCAGATTATTCTGCCACTGACAAATATATGACTGTGATATTTCCAAAGGGATTATTGAGCTCATATTGATCTTGATATTTTGCAATCTGCTATTATATCTGAGGTGTGATATTTTATAGTGGGAAATCTTTTGAAACAATTTATTATCTTCAGTGTTAATTTAAAAAGAGAAATGACTGACTTTTTTGTGATAAAGCTGTACAAATGAAATAAAACGTTTGAGTCCAGTATAAAATGCGGTCGGCTGGGAGTCTTTGGAGTCGGGCTGTGTGGTGCGCAACTTTCTCTCAGCTTCATATTTGGCACTAATTACATCTTTATGACGAACTTACAAAATGATCCTTTGCTACACTGAACCTGCAGGACTCTCTGACAACGAATCAGAGGGAAATACAACAAAATGAAAAATGAAATGAATGAATGAATTGATCGTTATAGACTAAATATATATTTCATCAAAGACACGTTGCTGCACACAGTCTGCTAAAATTCACTCCAACTTTCCTAACAGAGGATGCATTGCACTGGTAAAAGCATGCAAACTAAGTTTTAAGCAGATCAAAATAAAGGCTAATTAATTGAATAAATAAATAACGTCACGTCCACGTAACTGAAACTATTTTTACACTTATATAGATTTTGTGCTAATTGAATTAAAGTAGATAAACACAGTCTAGAGTCGGACAAACCGTATGCAAACACCTTTTTCTAGCCAAAGTGCGTCCGCTGAGTCTTCTGCAGCCAGAAAATAAATCAGGTTAGAGAGATACACTCTGAAATGTGCAAACTCTGCCAGTCCTCCAATTAGTAAAGCAAATTGGCTCGACACGTTTCCTACTGAATCGGTCACCAGTTGCTGAGTGTTTTTTTTTTCTCTGCAGCGGCCAGTTCGTTCACGCTGCACGCTCACGGTGTCCCTCGACGCTCACAAGCGCGCGCCTCCAACGGCGACCGACAACAGAGAGATGATATTGTGGGGTCTGCAGGGCTACCACAATGGGAGGAGTATGAGAGTTACCCTGAGCCCTGCCCACAAACTGCAAAACATATAAGAAGCTGGAGTGAAGCAAAACGCAGCCACTTAAGCCTTCAATCCTGATGACAAAAAACTTCACCCTAACTCACTTCAGTTATTTGAGGTTTTTATCATTATGACCTCACTGGCATTTGATTGACATATCTTAAAACATTTTTTTTATCTGATATGGATATACAAGTGCTTTATTGATTTTTCCCCCCAAAAGTACAACAACTGAACAGACTTTGTTGAAAAAAATATATTTCTTTCTTTTTTTGAGGAACAAGTGTGCAGAAAATCTGTCACAATGGCAATGGACACTGAGTTTGGTGTGAAGAGCAGCAGCATCATCAGGGAATGGAGTGGACAGGTCCAGCCTGCTCTGGTTGCCTCCTTTGTTTTCCTCTTCTGTCTGGAAGCCTGTCTGTGGGTCAGGAACCTCAGGCTCAAGAGAAGACTGCCGGGACCCTTCGCCTGGCCCGTGGTGGGCAACGCCATGCAGCTGGGCCAGATGCCTCACATCACCTTCGCCAAGCTAGCCAAAAAATACGGCAATGTGTACCAGATCCGGCTAGGCTGCAGCGACATTGTGGTTCTGAATGGAGACAGGGCAATACGTCAGGCTCTGATACAGCACAGCACAGAGTTTGCAGGCAGACCAAACTTTGTCTCTTTCCAGATGATCTCTGGAGGCAGGAGCATGACATTTACTAATTACAGCAAACAGTGGAAAGCGCACAGGAAACTAGCCCAGTCCAGCCTCAGAGCCTTTTCCTCTGCAAACAGTCAGACCAAACAAGCATTTGAGCAACATATTACAGCTGAGGCCATGGAACTGGTGCAGGTATTTTTGCGCCACAGTACTGACGGACGTTATGTTTACCCTGCTCATGAATTTACAGTAGCTGCTGCTAATGTCATGTGCGCTCTCTGCTTTGGGAGGCGATACGGACACGAGGACCTGGAGTTCAGGACCCTGTTAAAAAAGATGGACAAGTTTGGAGAGACAGTAGGGGCAGGTAGCTTGGTAGATGTCATGCCCTGGCTTCAGTCCTTCCCTAACCCAGTCCGCAGTGGCTACAAAAACTTCAAAAACCTCAACGAGGACTTTTTCGCCTTTGTGAGAGATAAAGTGGTGCAGCACAGAGAGTCCTTCAACCCTGATGTGACCCGGGACATTAGTGATGCCATCATCAATGTGATCGAGCACGGAAAGGACAGCGGGCTGACCAAAGAGTTTGTTGAAGCAACAGTCACAGATCTAATTGGAGCGGGTCAAGACACAGTGTCAACTCTCATGCAGTGGATCATGCTGCTCCTGGTCAAACACCCAGACATGCAAGCCAAACTGCAGGAGCTCATAGACAAAGTAGTAGGCCAGGACAGACTGCCATCAATTGAGGACAGAAGCAGCCTGGCATACCTGGACGCCTTCATCTATGAAACCATGCGCTTCACCAGCTTCGTCCCCGTCACCATCCCACACTCTACAACCTCAGACGTCACTATCGAAGGTCTCCACATCCCCAAAGACACAGTAGTCTTCATCAATCAGTGGTCTGTCAACCATGACCCTCTCAAGTGGAAGGACCCCCACATTTTTGACCCTACACGCTTCCTTGACGAAAATGGGGCCCTCGATAAAGACATAACCAACAACGTGATGATTTTCTCAACGGGTAAAAGACGCTGTATCGGCAACCAGATCGCCAAGTTAGAAGTGTTTTTATTCACAGCTGTCTTGCTGCACCAGTGTAGCTTTGAAATCGACCCCTCCGAGCCCCTCACTCTTGACTGCTCCTACGGGCTCACGCTGAAGCCCCTCCGATTCTGTGTCAGCGCCAAGCTCAGGGGAAAGCTGCTTGGCTTAGTTTCCCGGCATGAACAGCATGTCCCAGTACTGTGACTCAAGGCCAGCAAACACTTTTTCACCAATGACATTTTAACAGTGAGTATCAACATACAGTACCTGCACTAAATCCTATACTGTTGTAAGATTTTAATATTTAATAATGATATTTAATGACATCTTAACACGGACTGTAATTGAACTATTGTTGGTGCAGGGCTGAGAACATCAAATATGTAATGTTAGCTCCAGGTAGAGTTCAAGGTTGTGGACTGTTGGGATCAGGGCAAAGGTATAAAATCTCTGCTTCACAAAATACTCTATACTTGATCAGATCTTGTACATAATTCTGAGTTGTGTGCTTGTTTTACATCCACTATTGAGCATGTACATATATGGTGTGTGTGCAGGAATTAGCTACTTTCTTTAATTGTCAAATTAAACTCATATAACTGTATATGAAATGCTTGTGAATGTTATAAAGTCACTTGATGACTTATTGTTCTCAATTGTATTATGTAAGAATATATTTAACCCTTGCCACGTAAAGCAGTTACAAAATATTTTTTTATAATTTCATATTTCAGGTATGACAATTAATGTAATGAAACGTAATGTGTTTCACTATCTACTGTACTCAAAGCGTATATGAACACATTAAACAAAGAATGCTGATCAAAGTGTGGGGGGGGGGGGAGGCTGACATGTTTGTGAAGGAGGAAGTCTTTCATTAAGGAACATCCATCGCAGTCTTAAGGATGAAGAAGAGACATTGCCTCGAACCATGAAGGCTTCAAAAACTTTATTCACCCAGGGTTCAGTATTACTGTACAAGCGCTGCAGCTACCCCGTGCCAAACACACAAGTCTCACTAGTACAAAAAAAACCACACATGCAGCAAATTTCTTTCATTCATGAGGTTCTCAAAAACATGCTCGTTTACAAAGTTTATAAAGTAACATACATGGATGTCACTGCACTCTCATTCAGCCTCCGCATTCAGGAATTGACGTTACAAGGCCCAACGGATGTGTTTCTCTGTCTGTGTCAAGACAACAAACTAAACTTAGTAGGCCTTGAATGTTTAAGCATTTCTCATAGAGGATATTTTGTCATCAATGTGTTGGGCTTTATATAATGGAAAAAATAAGCTATATCTGCAATTAATAAAGTGAATTGTCAACTGTCTATGTGTCCAGTTTAATTGTCACTTGAGGCTTTAGAGTTAGGCTAAACTAAAATCTCACAATACTCCCTTAAACCTACTAAGCTAGGTATACATCTCTGGCTCTGAACTGCTTTGTTAGTCTCAAAGCATTTTTCAGCTAGTGGTGCCAACAGTGTGATATTAGGCACCACCATTGTTTAAATGTCTGTCATTACACATTGTTACAAAAATAGAAACCTCTGGAATACTTGACTTGTGGCTGAATATCACTTAAACCCAAGCTGATGTTTTTATAAGCTCTTCCTTTTGTTGCACAAGCACCCACATAAGCGGATTTATAGCTAAACTCCTCTCATCTGAATTCTGTTTAAAACTATTTTGATGCAGCCACAACCCTAACAGCTACATTATCGCCGTGACCTTTGTTTAAAGGGCTATTATACCAACAATAACGCTGTGTATATGTTTTTATAGAACATAATAAATCGTGCTGTTTGTATCTGTTCAGTGTTTGGATCTAAAGCCCACAGCTTTCATGGTGATATCCCAGAGCCCTTTTCCCTGTATGGTTATAATTAACAGCTTGGCTGTAAATAACAGAAACCAAATCATGTTTAAAACAGCCATGGAAAGTCCATAGGAAAAAGGAAACAGCAAAGTCCCCTAACCCCAGCGAAAAAAACAACAAACTCCAGCTTATTGTCCATTACTTACTACACTATTACTACACATGCTACCAAATTCCATCCATCCCATCACATTGCTAAAGTGCATCATTTTCAACATTAACAAATTTATATTAGATATTCTGCATCAAATACCATTCAGGCCACACATGCTTGCTTATCTTTTAACAGTGTCATGCTAATCTGTTGTATTATTTAGCTATAAAACTGTAAAACTTGCCCTTTTGGCAACAGGGCCCATTAAGTAGCTGCTCTCCTTTTCCGTCATCCTACAAGGGATGCTGCTGGCAGGAGGCCTGAGTGGGAATAGGACTAAGGTCTGCAGGCTGTGGTCAAAATGGGAGGGGAGAGATAATAAAAAACCTGAGTCGCTGACCCCTCCCACCATAGAGATACATATAAGCGAAGTGTGAAGGCTTGAATCTGCATTCTTCTAAAGTGGTCATCTGAAGACGTGCTGCACCACTGCTAACCACTCAACCTGATCGAGCCCTTCTCGCTAGCTTCTGTGGAGGAGGGGTGAGACAGCATGTGAGTGCTGCTTGGAGTCCTTTTTTTTTTGGTATGGCTATGGGCTGATTATAATATAGGACAAGAAAACATAAAGAATTTGTGTTTTTATGTATTTAAGACTATACAAAGAGTGACTGCTTGAAATAGTTTCCTGTTTTTAGTGAAAATTGCCTTTTTATTGGACGCAGCGAACTACAGGATAACACAATGGCTCAAATGGACACTGAGTTTGGTGTGAAGAGCAGCAGCATCATCAGGGAATGGAGTGGACAGGTCCAGCCTGCTCTGGTTGCCTCCTTTGTTTTCCTCTTCTGTCTGGAAGCCTGTCTGTGGGTCAGGAACCTCAGGCTCAAGAGAAGACTGCCGGGACCCTTCGCCTGGCCCGTGGTGGGCAACGCCATGCAGCTGGGCCAGATGCCTCACATCACCTTCGCCAAGCTAGCCAAAAAATACGGCAACGTGTACCAGATACGGCTAGGCTGCAGCGATATTGTGGTTCTGAATGGAGACAGGGCAATACGTCAGGCTCTGATACAGCACAGCACAGAGTTTGCAGGCAGACCAAACTTTGTCTCTTTTCAGGCTGTCTCAGGGGGGAAAAGTATGACTTTCACCAATTACAGCAAACAGTGGAAGATGCACAGGAAAATTGCTCAATCAACGATCAGAGCATTCTCATCTGCCAACAGCCAGACCAAAAAAGCCTTTGAGCAGCAAATTGTGGCTGAAGCCACAGAGCTGGTTGAGATTTTCCTTAAACTCAGTGCTCAGGGCCAGCATTTCAACCCCGCTCATGAGCTGACAGTAGCTGCAGCTAATGTGATTTGTGCCTTGTGCTTTGGAAAACGTTATGGACATGATGATGTTGAGTTTAGAGACTTGTTACAGAGGGTAGACGAGTTTGGACAGACAGTAGGGGCTGGCAGCTTGGTAGATGTGATGCCGTGGCTTCAGTCTTTCCCTAATCCAGTCCGCAGTATGTTCAAGAACTTCAAAGTCCTGAATCAAGAGTTCTTTGGGTTTGTCCAGAACAAGGTGGAGAAGCACAGAGAGACATATGATCCAGAGGTAATGAGGGATATGAGTGATGCCTTTATTGGTGTGATTGACAAGGCTGACAGTGACAACGGACTCACCAAAGGCCACACAGAGGGGACGGTGTCAGATCTGATAGGTGCAGGTCTGGATACCGTCTCCACCGCTCTTCACTGGATTGTCCTTCTGCTGGCTAAACACCCTGAAATGCAAACCAAGCTCCATGAGCTAATTGACAAGGTGGTGGGGCGAAACAGGCTGCCATCTGTCGAGGACAGAAGTCGCCTGGCATACCTGGACGCCTTCATCTATGAAACCATGCGCTTCACCAGCTTCGTCCCCGTCACCATCCCACACTCCACAACCTCAGACGTCACCATCGAAGGTCTGCACATCCCCAAAGACACGGTGGTCTTCATCAATCAGTGGTCTATCAATCATGACCCCCTGAAGTGGAAGGATCCACATGTCTTTGACCCCTCACGCTTCCTGGATGAAAATGGCTCCCTAGACAAGGATTTCACCAACAATGTTATGATCTTCTCAGCAGGGAAGAGAAGATGTATTGGGGACCAGATTGCCAAAGTCGAGATATTTTTGTTCTTTGCAATCCTACTCCACCAATGTAGCTTTGAGAAATGTGCTAATGAGGACCTGTCTTTAAACTGCTCCTATGGTTTAACACTGAAGCCTTTAGATTACAAGATCGCTGCCAAACTCAGGGGAGAATTACTTACAGGCCAATAAAAAATCATTTGACAATGGGCTCTCCAATAAAAGAACAGCAATGCAATATACAGTAAGGTATGTGTTCTAAAATAAATATCTATGCCTTGTATCACAGAGGATTTTTATGTAATAAGCTTTAATTAACCCAAAACATGCAAATGATAAGCTTTCTTACTTCTGCTGACATTTAAAATTGTTACCAAAGACAATACAGTTATTTCACTCAATTACAACACGTCTGCCAGTTAATGTATTAAAAGTAAGCACCCTGTAAATGGGATTAGAAAGCATGTGAGTCATATCTGAACTCAACAGCAATTTTACTCCTCAACTCTAAAAAACTGTGACTGACTGAGAAAATCTAAATATAGCCGTACTGGCTCTGCTACATCATGTAAGAAATGAAAAAGAAAAAATGTAACGAAAGCTTTGATGTGTTTGCCCCAAACCACAATTCATAATAAACCATAAGTATGTATTGTTATTTATATGAGGGTATTTAGCGGAGTCACCCTAAATTGCAATATAAACTTCACTTTAGGCATTTTTTTTTTTCTGCTGATGGGGAGAAATCATGTGCCAGCTGTGTGGTCTCAACTGAATCCTCTGAACAATTATTCACCCAGACACTCATTTATCTTCCTATGTATTGGACTTTTTTCATGTTTGAGCTTAATACAAATAGTGTGCCAGTCATCTACATTCATGTACTCTTAAATCATGCATAATACTTGTTGTATTCTGATAATAACTCATGTCACATGTAACATATGTCTAAAAGACACTAACTGAATTGTTGGTTATACTGTCTTCTTCCTTTACTTCACATAATACATCACTGTACAACATGATTTAGTAGGCATAACATGTTGTCTGAATAATAAGCTGTATAGAATAGCTAAATAATGTTTTCATAATAAGCATGGCCCAGTGTGCTACAGTCTGTATTTTACAGTGTGACTAAAGCCTTGGATGTACAATAAACATTTTGTATTGATTTCTAACTGAATCTGTGGGGTGCGTCAGTCAGAGCAGCCAAAGCCTTGAGAATCACAGAGGCCAGAGAGGTCAAAGAGATAATAATAGATCCTGATGTCTGGTCTCAGTGTTGTTGTGAAAGATTAATATGGGTTACAGGCCCTGCATGCTCTTGTTCTCCACCCCTTACAAGCAGGCTGTGACTCAGTGCATCAGTTCAGGCAACAGTAAGCAGCCACGAGCGCCACTCGTCAATATTTAACATGGAGCGCGTTGTACTTTTGACTGCTGTGTCATTTGTTTCTGAACAGACACATTCAGTTTCAGCAAAGTCAGTATTATCTCCCATTTATCAAAACACAGAGCAGTCATCCCTTTAACTGACATCATAAGTAATAAAAAGTGTGAAATAGTAAAGATTAGAGATATAAAACATTACAATTTTGACATTAGGGAGCATGTCATGTTAACACTTCATGGAGAAGCGGGGGGGTCACATTAGGTCTCAATGCATATAAGCAATATTTGTCAGCCCACTGTATCCTATATGCGTGTATCACATCCCTTGAGTGATTTCATTTTGTAAACACAGTTACTCTTTTTGCTGCAGTTTGGATTTTTCATCTGTAATTAGAGCACAGTTGATTTGGCCTCGTTGGAGCTCAGCGGTGGAATGTAGCGATATGCATTTACTTGAGTGCTGTACTTAAGTACAAGTTCGGGGTACCTGTTCTTTTCTACTTTACTTAACTTGAATTTTCTGCTACTTTAAACTTCTACTCTGCTACATTTCAGAATAAAATGTCTGACAGCTACAGGTTCTAGTTACTGTACTTTTCAGATTAAGACTTTATATATAAAAAACACACGATAACTTTAAAACCATACAATGCAAAGATTGGTTCCCAGTCTTTCTGGCTTGTGACGCTTTACAAAAAAGCAGTGTCCGGTGTCTGGTTGGGGTTCCTTGGAAATTCTAGATGTCTATGAGTTGATAGTAGTTCCACAAAAGAGACATTTCCCCTTTAAATTTCTGATAGTGTTTCATTTAAAAAACAGATAAATTGTCCAATATTTCAACTTTTCTTCCCCATTAATCATCTTACAACCCCTCAGATTGATCTTGTCCCTTAGGTTGGGAAACACTGGACTAAACTACCTGATCACAGTCAACAAACCCTCCTTCTTCCCCCTGTCTGACTTTCCTTATTTTGGGAAAACCAAAACCACCCAATGCTCAACATTTATCCTTGCTAGTATGGTATATAAATATTAGTTTAAGTGTGGGTTAGCAGCTTATCATTTTCATTCCCCCCCTTCCTTTAATCTCCCCTTCTTTGCCGCATGGGAGCATTTCGTCTTATTGCTCCAGAGTCTACCTGCGTACTTGAAGGAGCAGCACTGTGGCTGAACTCTGAGGGAGGCTTGTTTTCACTACGGTTAACACAGAGCAGGCTGAAGACATTCTGTGCTGCAACAGGCTCTCTCACCCTCTCTCTCTTTCTTTGCTCTGACACCGCAAGGACCCTAGGGGGATGAATGGGCCACCTAACCTCCCCTGTTTCCATCACTGCTTCCCAAAACATCCATGAAATGTGTCTAGCTGAAAGACTCCCTTTCACCCCGAGTCACCCGCTCTTCGCTCCACATGCCCCGCAGCCCTCGACCTGCCGACTTTCACTCCTTAAAGGAAAACAGAAAAGTGTACAGGCTGACAGTTTTTCAGCTCTGAGGTTATTCACATTCTGCACGTACACAGAGCCACAGAGTGACCTCCCACAAGGTTCTCTCCGCTACCACCAGATACAGCTCAGCACTCTATCCCAAACCCCCTCTCCTCTCTGCTAGAGGTTCGACATGCAAAATGCAGTCACTGTTTGGTAGATGACACAGAGTGAGGTAGAATTACTTGGAGGCAGACAAATGCAGTTTTCCAGAAAATCTCTTCCCCTGTCCATTTCCATCATCTGCTGAAACACAGCGGAACATTGTGTGTGAGCATTGGCTGGAAAGGGCCTCATGTTCTTATTCAGCCAGTCTTTCCTATAACGCCGCCCTCAACACCAACACACTGACCACAGCTACACTCTAAATCCAAAATGTTGCAGACAAATAATGTCTGTAATTTTGCGTGATCTTCATTCTGACCCAAAGCATCCAACATCAAGGCAGATCATTAATCATTCTTTTGCCAAAAAAAAAAAATGGAAGTAAGCATCCCAGTAAACATTTTTCTTTGAATAACAAGAACAAATGGCCTGTGGGGGAAAAAAGAAGCTCATGCAAAGTAACTATGAATCAACCTTTTTCCCAGAGAACACACTAGATGGACAAAGGTGACATTTCTGAGAAGTCCAATAACTGTGATTGCCCAGAGTTCAACAAATACTCACTCTGTCCTCTCTCTATATACAGTAGCATATTTATACTTGAAGATTTTCACAAGATATTTTACCCCAATTTGTAGAAACACTCTCTCTGCTGTCATTTGACTTTGCTTCAGTGTAATATATTCCAGAGATTTTGTGTGATGTTCCATTTGTTAGCTCAAAAAAAATGTTTCCCCTCTTTTGAACCCCCCTGTGAAATTATGTCATAGACATAAACGCTGAGCAGGACTTGAATGTTCCAGTTGACATTATAATCAAGTCACCACCAAGTTTGGTGTCCTGCTATAGACTCTGTATTTTAACACGTTACTGACATACTCCAACAATTACTGACCCTTCACTTCATGTTTTGGAATACAACCTCACGCAACCATCATAAAGACATGTGAAGTGACCCTTTTCAATAAACAATTACCCAACTCATTATTATAGGGCGGGACGGTTAGTGCTTGTTGTTTTGTCCATGCTGGGATTGTGTTTTGGAGTGGTGGCAAGGAGAGGACCTTTGATTTAAAATAACATGTGCATGTGCAGTTCCATTTGCTGCATTTCTTTCCATATAACAAACAATTATTTTTCAGGAAGTGCAGGAGGAAGTGATCCGTGTTGGTCAGTATGAGAACACGGCTAGCATGTGGTTTTTGTTCATGGATGGGAGTTCACATCACGGTCTGAAACACTCACATTAACTGTGTTTAAGTGGTCATTTTTGTTTGATATGGAAACTGAGCGACCCTGTCTCCTATAATTTATGTTAAATGGCAATGTTGACTGCCTGAGCAGGAAGCACTGTAGTGTGATGTTCACAGAGTGGAGTGAGACCAGAGGGTGTGGAGGCTGTGGCGGTGGAGAAGTTTGCACTTCTTCTCCTCTAGTCTGTCGTCTTCCATCATTGAGACAGGCGGATATGGAGGCTGAGGTCGTGTCAGGATTTCCAATTTTTCCTGTGTGCACTGCGGAGAGGTGATGTGGCTAAGAAGGCTAACAGACCGCATTTGCACCATTCACATTCTTCAGTGTCTAAACAGCTGTATTTCCTTACTTTCTATTAAGAACAACAGGACTTAGCAAGGTTTAACTCAAGTAAACACAAAAGCTCCTTCTTTATTTGCCAAACCTCAAAAGCAAATTAGATTACTGTAGTATTTCTCCTACAAATAGCTTGTGATCTCATTTATCTAATCATAAATCAGTTCTGGTGGACCTTCGGAGTGAGTATCTGGTACTTCCCTGTAGGTCCAGCACCTTCAAGATCTCATCATCAATCTTGTGCAGTGTCAGAGATAGCGGCGTCTGCTCAGACGATAACGAACCACTGGCACCACTATTGTGTAACCCAGACTGGAACCTCTTCAAGAGTCACACAAGTGTCTCTGAGAAGCAGACATATCTGATTTGTTTTGAAAAGGGAGGAAAGAAATCAGATTATTGCTCTGTGTATTTTTTCAAGTAACATGAGAACGTTGGAAATGCTCAGCGGACTGATATCCCATGCACGAGTGGGAGAGAGACTTGAAGATAACTAAAAGACATGCTACTTCTAACTAATTTTTAAAAGTAATGACTTTGATGAATTTAAGTTTTTGTACAGAGCAAAAAAGGTTGGTAGGAGAATAATGTTGGAAAAAATGAACTAAAACTTAAAACATACACATAGTGTACTTTCTCACACACGAGCATTAAAGATGGCATGAAACAGATATAATCATATATTTAGCTTGAAAGGTAAAAGCTACTTACTGATCTTTGATATTGATACTTATTTGCTTTGCTAAATGGTGGATAAACATTAATACCATGTCTCGAGCTCTGTAGATAAAGAGACAGCAAGAGAGACAAAGTCTCACCATGTCCCCTTGGCAAGACACATACTCTTCAACATGCACCACAGCTCATCATCAAATTAGATCTAGCAGACAAACTGGCATATTACCAGACTGGCAAAACAACAAAGTAAACACTGAGGGATCAGAGAGCATGTTTCAACTGAAGGAGAAAACCATTAGACTTTTAAAGTTACAGTGTGTGCACTTTTCTAAAAGAGTGTCGTGCTGTACAACGGCATTTGACATCTACTGCTTGCTGGACTATTTCCTGGCCAGTAAGTATCTGGAGTCTCCTCTGGTTGCCTGGCAACTGCTCACAGCCAAGAAATAGTCCAGCATATAACCCGCATAGAGTGTCAATTTGTCATTTTTACACTGTTTTTTGCCTTTTTACAGATTAAACAAATTAGATATAAAATATTAATTAGAGAGCTTTACAGGTGCTAGTAGGTGGATTTCATTACCTTTGGTGTTTCTCCCTGTTTCCAATCTTTATGCTAAGCTAAGATAACCGGCTGCTGGCTGTAGCTACATATTTAGCATACAAATGAAGAGTACAGAAGAATACCAGAGTGGTATTGATCTTCTCATTGGACTCTCCACCAGAAAGTCAATACGCGTATTTCCCAAAATTGTCGAACCTCTATTTTAACTGAATCTATTAGAATTAAAACTATTCTTCAACTTGTCTTGAATCCAGAGAGACAACATGATTGTAACAGCCAGCCACAACTGAAATAACCAACTGTTACACATTGAAAAGCAAAGTTTTTTATTTGTGTGTTTCATTTTTGGAAATCCATTTAGATGTACGCTACATGGCCAAAAGTATGTGGACACCTATAGACATTATAGAGCCAGGAACATGGGGTTGAGGTCAGGGCTCTGTACAGACGAGTCAGGTTTTTCCACAACAGACTTGGAAAACGTTTATTTATGGACTTGGTGCACGGGGACTTTGTCATGTTGAAACAGGAAAGGGCCTTTACCATTGCCACAAAGCTGGAGGCCACTATTGTCTAAGCTATTGTATTCTGTAGCATTAAGATTTCCATTCATTTGAACTAAGGGACTTAGCCCAAACCATGAAAAGCAGCCTGAAAGCAAAAGTACACAAAAGAAAGTAGAAAAGGGTGTCCGTATACTTTTGGCCATATAATGTATAATAAATAATACAATACATACAATAAATGGTTAATCTTGGTCTGAACATCCTGAGTCAATGCCAGTCCATGAGTCTGTGTCTGTGGTCTGAAACAGTGGCCTTGGCACAGTGCAGCTAGGGTAATCATCTGAATCCACAATGAATATGTAATATTTTATAATCGTTGGTAAGAATGAGAGAGCAACATATTAGCCTCATTGACATCAAGGCCAATTGAGATGTGGCCTTTCATATCCACTGTTTCAGAGGAATAGTAGAAGAGTCAGGCAGAATTGCCTTTGTGTAATCGTCATTATTCATGATGAACAATGGTGAATGAGGAAAGAGTAATGAGCCTGCATCTGTCATAATCTGCCTCAGTTTCATAGTGTGTGTAGCTGAAATTCCAGCTGATGTATTGGGGTATGAAATATCCTGTAACCATCCCCCTGACGAAAAATGTCACATGCTCCCATGTCAAACAAGCTACCCATAATTCAGCTGCGGCAGAACCCCTCTCCTTCCATCCCTCGCTTTCACGCCATCCCACTTCAAGCCCTCTTCTTGGCAATGCTTTACGCCAGACCAAAACAATTTAGCAATAAGCTATTTGCGTTCGTAGGCATTCATTTTCAGTTGTTTTTACATTCTCCTTTTGTAGTGGGCTCTGATTGCCTGTCAGAATTTCTCCACTCACTGAAAGAACAACGGTTTGCTGGAGCTGACCACTCTACTAAAAATACCTTGCTCTGTTAAGACTTGGAACAGTCTGCGCTTGGAACATGTCGGCTCGTTGACAGTGTGAGATGTTATATTTCAGTTCCTGTTATCCTAAATGACAATTTCACATAGTCTACGTGTTGTGCCTATTTTGAACGGGGTTCACTTTCACAGAAAAAACGGGGAAGAAATGAAAATATGGACTGCACAAACAATGGAAAGTGTATTTTAACTCAATATCTGGGCACTTTTGGGAACTCCACTTATAAATGTCAGGTTGATACGCTTAAATACATGGTACTTTTTGGTTTAGTATTCTTTTGCAAAGGTCTGATAAAAGATTCAGCAACAACACTTTGATGATGCAGCTGACAGGTCTGTAGGAGTCAGTACCTGGAGTTCAATTCTGTTCATGTGGACACGCGTACAGAGACATTTTAAGACACTATACCCTATGCTTTATTCAGCACTCATTAGCTTCATGACAGCACACAGGGTACCAGCGGTAAATAAGCAGTTCACATGCACCAGGAGGGGTCAACATCCCCACTGGCAGTTTGTCTCTTTCAGCCTCATCTGTGTGTCTTTCCTAACTCAGCTCTCTCTGAATCTGTTGATCGTGTGGGTTTGTGAGTGTTGATGGGCCAGAATATTACATAAACATTTGTTCTTGCAACACATAGCTGAAACTGAAAATTAAGCATAACACTTTCATCAGGAGCAAACAGAGTCTACATGCCTGTTTGTTAGGCACACACACACACACACTAATATTCAGTTAGACAAGCATCCAACAATCCCTAGAAAACAGATGTCGACAGGATGTCAAATGTGTGGGTGTGGGTGCCTTGGCTCTGCAAGTTTCATCACACTATCAGCTGGTTTGCAGGACGATACATCCGGTGGACCCTTGTGTGGGACTCCACGCTGTAAGCAGGCATCTGAGTGGGTGCAGGGGGGCCACTAGGGACAGAACGAGAGGTCCTGAAAGACGGCATGAGCTGGAGCGGAGGTGCGGATCATAAAGAATAACAGAGCGGGGATGAAGGGTGCTTATGGAAATGCTGGGGCTAACACAAGGTTCCGGAGACACCGTTTACTCAGCTTGGCCGGCGGTTACTTTCCTCCTCCAGCGCGAGGAGCCGAGCTCGATCCCACAGATGGGAAAAACTGAGAGGACACAGAAGCCAATCATGTTCAGACTGTTTATGCAGTGGCATTGTATCCACTCAGTATTCCAGAGAGAAATTAATCTGAGATGTCAAAGTCATGGGTTGTAAAATATTTTTGATTTGCAAAAACAGGGGGATTTTCTGCATACCGGTACATGACCTCTAGCTCACACTTGAATGGATACTTGGAGAAAGCTGTTAAGTTTACTGGAGTGTAAAGCCATGCAACGCAACTGATGACAACAAATACGTATTGCAGCATTAAATCTTTGGTGGGTGATCTCACAGCATTATGTAAGACAGAGGTGCCCGTGCCAGACCCTCAGACAGAGTGCTGGGGAGACATTCAGGTGCATGCCGCTGAGCACGCAGCTCTCCTCTTTGCCTGCCATACTTGGAAATAGTTGGTCGAGCTTGCTCAACTTGATTACCCCAATAACAATCCCAAGCCAAGAGGTGGGGTAGTAAAATGTTTTTGAAATAATTCAAGCTTTCATGTTTACAATAAAACAAAAGCATAAACGTAAACAGTTTTAAATCACTAAACTCGCCAGCATCAGTACAGTAGCTGCTGGTGATTACATAATTCAGTTTAGGCAGAGAAGGAGTTAACACATCTGCAGTGAGCTACCTCTGCCTGAACCATAGTGGCTGTGGGACCTCTCACATGGGGCTACAGCTCAGCTTTCAAATACAATTACATGTTTGTGCAAATTGTACTCACTTGCCCAAACTCTTACCCAGTAAAATCACTTTAAAAAAATCTGATCCTGACTTGTTTAGATGAAGATAAATGACTCAATTCGGAATCACAATAAGGTGATGGAGGACTAATTATGATTTTTCTCTGGTGGTCGCAGAGTGTGAACGAGAAAACAGAAAGGTACTAGTTAATGAAAATAAAGAAAGGCATCTGGTGGCAGTGAGAAACCTTACTGCACAGCCAAGCACATTTACACAGGAGTCCGACGAGAAGCTGCTGGACCAAGAGTGGAAACAATTGACAGGAAATTTATGATCGAAACTGCTTCACCATGTGTTCGCTTTCGTATGTACAATGGACAGTGTAGTCAGACACAGCACATGACAAGATGTTTTAGTCAATGGCTCTATGTTCTTCTAAAGAAGAAGTGTGCTCTCATCTGCTTGCAAGTGCAGTTTCACTCAGGAGGTGTACAGCTCAAATCAGTACCAAGTGCCATTTGATGACTCAGAGGAAGGGGGGGGCTCTGGTATGAATGACAGCCAGTGACTCAGATTGCTGCGCACGCACACAGGTGGCTTTGGTTTTGTCAACCAGTGCCTTTCCTGTGACTAGGAAGTGACAGAAGCATCCACAACCCCTCATCTAACCCCCCCACCACCATCCACATGCCAAGCCTCATCGCAGTAGGCAGAGCTGGGGAGACAGGAGTCGGGGTGTCTGCTCCAATTCTCCAAACTGGGATCACATCGCAGAGGAGAACCCATTAAGCAAGTCCTGGACTTTGGCTGACTCCCCAGCAGCATAGGCCCCTCATCATACGCCCCTTCTCTCTCCCTTTCACTCCTCCCACATGCACACTCCCACCCCCCGCTGGCTCGGGTGCCAGGAACTAAGATGTATGGGCCTCTGCAGAGAACCGCCTCCAAGGTAGCACTTCTCTCCTCTGCCAGCAAAAATAAGACATTCTGCTCTCTCTCGCCTTCGCTCCCTCCTGCCTCCCCATCCCGTCTCAGCAACACAAGTCCCTCCGCATCACAGTGGTCAAAGAGCTGCCAGAAGCTGCAGCCAACAGCTACACTCTGCCTTGAGCCCTTTTTTCCCCCTCTGGTTTTGAGAGAAATTTACTTTGCCCAAGGAAATGTATGTAGATAGGGGTCTGCCAGTTTGAGAGGCAATGTGTGTTCTCTGAGAAAGGTTACTATGTACACAGGAGTAGACCACTTGTTGCGTTTATTGTTGTTGTAAATTGGGAATTAAATGGGCTGTAGAGTATCTGGACTTGGTCATGTTTGAAAACAGATAGAACCAGCCAATATTTTTAGCACATTTCAAATATATAGGTAAAACAAATACAAATACTGGCATGCAGATACACTCTGTGATGGACTTGCACACACAAACGTTTTGTGGGAACATGTACTTGACTAATGCTCATGCTGTAACCCCAGGCACTAATCGTCACCGCAACAATGAAATGCTCTCCAGTAATCCTAACCCTAACTTTAACCCGAGTCTAATTATAACTCTGTTCCAAACCCCTAATCCCTGAGCAGCCCCTTTTCAAAATAATGACAAGACTTTCTAATTTTAGAGGATATTAGTTATATTCGTTTTTGGGAAATGTGATCATCGCACAAATTGAAAAAGAACAAAAACAACACATAAATGTCATTGTGGTCCTGAGCATTTGTTGTAAGGAGAAATCCGGATGTCCTGCAACCCCAACGGTTCATTGCTTTTGCCTTTAAACCAGCTCTAACCTATAATTAGTTCAGCATCATGTCTTTTAATGTCTGCAAATTTTACAGACTTTTACCTCCAGTGAGTAAGTTTCTAATAAAAGATCTAAAAGCACTGACATATCTGACAACTTCCATGCAGACAGGACAAACTAAAAAGCAAATCAGTACCAGCTAACGGACATGTATGCGTATTTGACATCTGTCTTTGTACTTGTGGTGGGTCACCAATATTGGACGCAGACCGACTTGAATGTATTGAAGCGTGAATGTTCACTGACGTAATGGATACATCTGTATTTTAGGTCCAGTGCGAACATGTGGACATTTGGGAGCAAAGGGATGGCAGCCTGCGTCCTCCGGAGTGGACCAGCTGAGAAAACACTCCTCGCTACACACTCCGCAACATAAAAACATCCCCCCCCCCAAAAAAATTTGAATTCCATCTCTCAGATCCCATGGCACCCATTCAGTTTGGCCCAGAGCTGACATCACACCTACTCCTCATTTCATAACATACTGCAAGGGAAGAGTTTAACAAGCAGTACCTCACGGGCTGATTTATGACGAGTCATAAAAGGTAGTACCGATTGTGGTGCAGCATGTCAGCTTTTGAGTGAGAAAAGGAAGGACGTCAGGTGATTTTACAGGAAAAAGTATACTTAACACTGCAGTTCAGTCACATCCAATTCCATCATGTAAAGTGGTTGACGTGGGAAAATGCATTGTGGTGTACTAGAGCCCAACACAGGTTTTTGAAAACTCAGCAACACATGACAGAAGAAACTCAGGGATCTATTACTACACCAAATGAATAATTCATGCTCTCCCAACCTTGGGGACAGTACCCCACCTGATATACAAATGCATATTAAAGCTGCACTTATCAATACATTTATACTAACAATGGATAAAGTGACTATGTGTAATGTGAAAGGGGTCGCTAACAGTGATGAACTCAGAGAATTATCACCCGTCTCTGCTGTTCCCCTCAGCTCCGCAACGCTTTTTTGTATCCTTTGTTTTGGTTTTACGGCCCTGTAAAAGTTCTGATATATCCACTGTACGCTACCTGCTCAGCACCAAACAGCAGACAGACAAAGTTAGCGACTAGCTGGTGAACAGGATGGAGCGTTTTAACAGCTAAAGAGCTAGATATTTCCCTCATGAGTTGGTGGAGACCAGAGCAGAGCTAAAAGATGAGTGAATATTGGACTTGTCATTCAGCACAGTTGTATGTTGCAAAGGAAGCAAGCCTTCCTATGAAGCGCGGTAAGCTAGCAAAAAAGTGTGACTGGCTGATTGACTGTGAAGCAATTTCTGTGGCTCTGTCCGCCAGTACCATCAAATAGCTGACTGAGCAGTTGTGTGATCGAACCCTACAAGGACTGTATATGCGAGTGTCAGTGGAGGAGTGTAGGTGTGGAGCAAGAGGTGAAACTGTGTTCCTTGAAACATATAGTATGCTTCCCTTTGCGAGCACTTAGTTGTGTGAAGCTGTATTTATGTGCTATCGTTTGCATGAAATCAAAGAGGCCAGTCCAGGATAGACATGAGAGATGAGCATGCACAATCATTTCATTAGACCTGGTGAGTTCAAATGATCGTTAGTGTTGTGCTTTAGCAGTAGCATAGTGGTGATTGTAGACTAAAGTATTCTTTCCCTGTCTGTCATTTTAAAAAAAAGTATCTAATAGCAAAGAAATGTTAAATAGCTTGGGTCGTGAAAAATGTTCAGACCTAAAATTTGTGTCCCCGAGCCAAAAAAGGTACAAAAACTTTAATTACAGGATTTATTCAATGTTCTTCACATAGTTGAGGTCAAAGAACTGAGGCAGTAAAAATTGACAAAATCACAAATAAATTATTTTCCCAATCCTCCAGTCAAGGGAGGTCAAATGTCAGGGAAAGCAGAAGAACCCCCCAGGAGGTGATAGGGAGAGCGGGGTGGATATTTGCTCATTATGAGTTTGAATGAGCCCTGATAAAATTTGCTGTAGCTTCAGGCATTTTTTAAATATATCTAGCTCTTGCTAATGCACACCATCTACATTAGGTGGGGATGATATCACACTATTGTAACTATGGCATTACTGTTACAGAACTGGCCATTAACACTTGTGGTTCATCACTGTACTTAAAGGGAAAATACAATAGAATTGTAGAAGCAGAAGCTCAGATAAAAACGCTGCAACTGCGTCAACATATTGCAATCATCCCGAAGAGAGCTACATATGTGAATCACTACTAACATTGGTCCCTCGCTTTCATCCCATATTGCATCTGTTTTCCTAATAGCTGTGGTGACCGTGTCCCTACTCATAGAGCTTGTGTGGTCACACAGTGGTTTTAATAGCATGACAGTGATGTTAACCATTATCTTGTGGCCTTATTAAAAAACAGGCATGATTTGATGATTTTTAGCTTTAATGAAACACTCTATCATGTTCTCTAACACACACGCATGAAGTTCAAGAAGTACAGGCTGATTAGTTACAAAGTCTAATCACTTACTTTAAGATTTTGTAAGACACTGTAAATACACCGAACTAAAAAGTATGAAACAACACTCACCATAACTACAAATAATGTAGACAATATAGCAACGACAAATACTGTAGACTAAACAAGGAATTTACATAATTTAAAAAAAGAGAGCTTCAATTGCCTAAGGAAGTATTTCCACAGATTGTTTATTTTTCTCACAGTTCAATATTTAGACTTGTGTCAATTTAGCCTATTTAGAAAAGATCAGTGGCTAAGTGGGAGTGATATAGTACAGAGAGAGACGGAGAGCAAAAGCATCTCTGTGACTCACCCTTGTTACCTCCTGACCTTACATAGACAGTAATGAGGACATTAAGAGGCCAGTGCTGCTCCACCAATTTCATAGCCAGTCAATAAAACAAGTTTGACAGATACATTTTCAGTTAATATACATGGCACTTCCACAAGGTTAAAAAGTATTTAGGTAGAATGACATCATTTCCAAGCAAACCAGCCTTCGTGCTTTTGGACTCTATTTGACATCTGACATCTAGTATAGCTTGATCAGTGGGGCAATTGTTTCTGTCTTGAGAATGCACCAGAAATGGAGGATTTAAAGAAGAGCTGGATGAAAAGAAGACAGAAAATAACAGATTAAAAAAAAAAAAAATGCCAGGAAAAGAGTGCAGTATAAGGAGAGCCAGCACCATCCTTTGCTCAACACATTTCCGGGAACTGCGCTCATTCATGCTGCGATTGGAAATAAGGCCGACATTTGTTTAGCACAAGTAGTGTTAATTTGTCAGTGTTCTAATTAGATGTAAGCAGACCTTGTTGCTCAGCATGCCAACTATAACACACATGGGAAACGGTACACACACACTGAGGAAATGACTGAGCTGGATTGATGGAATTCCATAAAGGCCAAGGACATTTATCACTGGATGTAGAAACAGCTAAACACAAGAGCAGCTTGATGCCAACGCAAGAATCTGTGCAGCCAAAACTGTTGATTGAGTAGGCAAGGGTTTGTGGAACAGGACAAGGAAGTAACTCACATGAAAGGGTAAAGGAAAGACAAAACCTTGAGGCATATTCCACTTTGGCAGGTCCTCACCTTGGTAATATAAGAATGGTGAACCAGCAGAAGAAATATGCAAGGTTTTCAAGAATCTGGCAATAAGACCAACAAGGCTTTTGCTGGCATTTTCTTTGCATTTGGACTGAAATTCTAAATCCCTTGGATAACGCTCTTAGCCACTACATGCCATCTGATGTGGTCAAATAGCTTGCGATGAAAATATTGTGTGTGATTATGTGACATTAGCTTGTGTTTTATAGGGTATTTTGGGGCATAACAAAACAGAACCATATATTTAGAAAATTACTCTATCAAAGTCTCACTGGTGTGGGGAGGGGAGCAGCAACTCTTTTGCCAATTTTCTGGATAAGCTTGTGACATCTCTTTCAGATGAGTGTTGGGAGGAAGCAGATAAAGCTTTCCATGTGGCATGTTCTTTTTCTGGCTTATTCCTTTGCCCGGCTGCCAGAGACCTCTGTTTAATGGAGTGGTACAAGGAGGATGAGGGGGAGTAAATGGAGGAACTTCAGGGGGAACGCTGAACATGCATGAAGGAAAATAGTCCTCCCAAATGACCGTGATGACTGGGGGACAGAATGTGTACTAATCTGGGCGAGCGGCCAAGCCAAACAGCCCAAGGGGGCAAAGGGGAAGCCATAGCCAGAAAAGGGGGGAGTTCAAATAAAGTATATGGAGCGGTGGACGGGACAAGGCGAGACAAATGCCATTACAGAGCAGAAGTGAAGATCAGAGAAGCCAGGAGGGAACCTGGGAGTTGTAGGAGTGTTTCCTCTGAGGAGGGGATCAGGGTCTGGTTGCACAGCGACATGGAGCCACCTGTTTAATTGTGCTTAACATGCACATGCAAAAACACAAACACGCACACACGAATGCGCTCGCCCTCATGTGAAAACATACTGTATAGTGTACAGTGCATGCAGTATCTCTACCGCTGCCTTTCCCCTCTTTCTCACACACACACACACACACACACACACACACACACACACACACACACACTCGATGACCTCCTGGGTGCTGTGTTTTCTGCGCAACGGTATGTACTGCCAAGTCACACAGCTTGAGCAGCAGGGAGGTCCAGAAATCCAGAGGGAGATGGTACGTGACAGAGAGCAGGCTGTGCATGAACGTCTGTGTGTGTGTGTGTGTGTGTGTGTGTGTGTGTGGGTGTGTGTGTGTGTCAGGTTGAAGGAGCCAAAATGGATATTTAGTGAAAGCTCTCAAAAAGGTCTGTGCGCGCTTGCATGAAGGTATACATATATATGATGAGTGGCAGTGTGTTTTGACAATTACGTACGCGCCCAAGTTTGTTTTCGTGGAAGGGAAAGGATAGAAAAGACAGTACAATAAAACAAGAGGGCACAACATCTGATATCCATATGTTCATTTGGCTTAAACCATTTTAATCAAGTTTGTGGTTTCATGGAGCCAAAGTAGCTGCCTGTAAAATAGAGAAGACAACAAGAGGCGCATAACATGAGCCCTCTCTGTGTTGGTTTGTGTGCGTGTGTGACCGGTTGTATGCACACGTGTATACAAACTGTGTCTGGCTCCACCACAGAGAGGAGAGGGCATATGAGCTTCATGCTGCATCGATTGCTCGCTCCAAACTCTGAAAGTGATTTTCTCACAGTATCTCAGAGGAAATGATTCATTAGGCTGTGGCCCAGTTGGGATCGCTCTGACATGGAATAAGAAGCAGCCACTCACCCCAGGCTGGTGCATTTGGAGTGTGCACCGAGACGAAGGGGAAGATGGGAAGCAGCCCATGAAGGCCATGACGGGAGAGGGGTGGGGTGGGTGTAAAATGGCAGGGATGGATGCAAGCAGAGGACTGGAAAGGCAGAATTGGAGGAGAGGACGTTTGGAATGAAGGAGATAGGGGAGGAGATGGAGGGACGGAGAGGGGGAAAGGGGAGCCTCTGTGGCTTTGAGGCAACGCTACAACTGCTCCCAGACAAGCTCGTCTTTCCTGGAACACCACAGGAGCACTCAGCACGAAAGAGAATAATGCTATTTACTTATGTTTCTGAGGTCATCTTGCACACATCTTTGTCAATTGTTTTAGTATCCTGTCTCAGCACTGCAGCACTTGGGAAACTTACGCCAACACAGTACACTTCAGATGAGTATATTGTGGCTTAAATTAAGATTAAATCAGAAAATACTAAACAAAAATGCAACCACTGACTGCAACACGATGGCTATACAGTTAGACATTACATTAATAGCTTTTCTTTTCAGTTTTCTCCCGTTTGATTGTGTCACTTTTGGCCTGTTAACTTTACGTTACTAATCAGAATCTCGGCTATCACGCTGCGTTCCATTTAAAGTCAGCCATCTGAAGCTCCCTTTCTGACCTCCTACCTCTGTGATCCCCAGCGTCTGGGCGTAGAAGAAACACCCATGCTATGTTGAACAGCTGCGCTTCCTAAGTAAGGTAATGTCTAAGTTTGATGAATAACCTGCTTATGATTGTTTTCATTATTATGGCACAAATCTGACTAAACAATGGCTTTCAACAGCTTAAAACCACTGGCTGCTATTCACAAAGCACTCTGCCCTCCATATAGATATATATACTTAAAAAACCAAACCCAACAACACAGACAGCTGGAGCAAAAAGAAAAACGTCCAACAACAATGTGTCAACATATATGACCAAAACACAACGCTTATATTTGATCAAAAAGGAGCAGGTAGAGAGAAATATATAAACCTATATAATATATACCCTTTAAAAGTGAGTCAGCATGATTCTTGTTGTTCTTGTTCTAAATGGTGTTAATATTCGCAGAATTCTGGGTAAACTGATCTACCAAAATCAACATTTATGTGCTTTTGGAGGATTCAAATTTGTTAGAAAAAATAAAACGTTCTTAATCGTCTCTTTTAGAAAGAAATATGCTGTGTTGTGCATAATTTATTCTAGCAATGGAACTCCCTAAACTATGTATCTCCATGTCTGTGTGATGTTAGACAACCGCCTATCAGTGACAATGTGGTTTTTGAGAATGGTGTTTCACTGCCCTTTTCTTAGCAGGGGGATATTTGTCTGAGTTGCCTGACACTGGGTAATTTTACAGCTCTGGGAAGCCAAATCAAGGAAACTGCCATCACTCAAGATGTTCCAACAGTCACCTAATTTACTGCTCTTGACCTGAAAGCAAAATTTAACATCCTTGGGCTCTAAGTCTGCAAAAGCTCCAAGCTTGTAATTCCAAACTCCCATCTACAAGTGTAGATGAGTTCACAGAGCAACGCTGCAGATTGCAAAGCTCCTTCTGGGTCATCCCAACATCCTAAAGTGACCCAGTGAGTGCTGATAGGAGATAAGGAGGCTCTGACTTATGTGGAATGCAATGTGGTTTAAGCTGAAAAGAGGAGTGTTGAAGATAACGGCGGTTAGAGGAAGGGGTGAGAGTGAAAACGAAGAAGAGAACAAGCAAAGATAAGAAAGGGAGGTCTGGATTATATGTTAAGCCTCATTACTCAACCTCCCACACAGTTTAATACAGTGAGAGACAGAGACAGACGGAGAAACAGAGTGAAAATGCAAACATTAATAGCACACGGCATATAAATGTGCGTGTGTGTGTGTAGCAGTGTGGGTGTCACGGGTGTCTCCCCCGTGACCTCGTGCTTCAGTCGAAGCTTGTAATAAAGCAGCAAATTATGAATTAGATAAGTGTCAGAGAGCTATTGGTCTGGGAACACAGCAACCATCCCCACCACACTACTTTTAAGAATGTGACTTTCTACCCTCAGCTTCATCTATCATCTTGTAAAACCATAACATTTCCACTTTCCACTGAGTTACTCACGATAGTCACGGCAGTCTCAACGTACCTCAAAACCCCAAAAACGTGTTAAATGGTCAGATTCCGGATGCATTCCCTTCATGGATTCAGCCCCGAGATGGTAATTTACTTGTTATCTGTCACAACAAGACAATAAAATCACACAGCCAGATGGTAATTTTTCGTCATCTTGTGTTAAAGTGGTGTTTTGCAATGATTCTGGTGATAGCTGGTTTCTAGTATATCTGGTTTTTACTGATATGTCTGGGGTTTGTAACGTCGTTTGTACGTCATTTGTATGTGTCACCTGTACTTCCAATCCCTGTCAGACTGAAAATCCACTTTCTGATGTGAAGGATGCAGGGAACGGAGCATAGCAAGGGAACCCCATAAGACATATGGCCTTGATCAGAGCCAGTACTACCATGACATCATTGTCACATAATTGACTCTCATCGTCCGTCGCTCTCTTTCCTCCTTTGTTGTCGGGGCAAGTGAAGGCCGCAGCTATTGAAGTTTTCCTCTTTCACGTGATTATGCTGTTGACTGTGGGCTGCAATATTAAAGACCACTATGCATCTGGATATTCGGTTCATACAGTTCTTTCCCAACCGGATATTTAGCAGACAGACGGGCTCTTCATTTCAAGGATCTCCTGATTTATTAACGGAAAATCATGTCGGGCTTTGAATGGGACAATGTTAACGTCTGCTCCTGTAGCTGACACGCACACGCACAGTCCTAATAAATCACAAACACTTACAGTAGTTCGAGTTTAGCATTAGATAGCAAAGTAACCATGGCGACAAGCGATCACCAGAAGCCATTAACAGTAAGTGGGTGAAGAAAAAGAGCTGAATCCACGTCGATATCAACTGCTACACTAAGCACACATCACACAACGCTATACAGCTGCTAAGACATGTTTCAGTGTAAAGCAGCGAAACTTCTCCGAGCTCCCGGTACGATAAAGGGCAACTGTCAGGGAAGCTATTGTGCAGTCTTGCTGTTGCTGTTATGCGTTAAACAAAGTCAAGCTGTCCCTTCGCTCTTGCCAAGCTCATTGTCGTAGCTGTTTTTTCTAGGAGCAGCCATTCCTGGTGCAGTGAAGCTGCAGTGATACACTGAGCAGATTACCTCTGCCGGACTTGTTCATAAACAACAACCACATGCTGCATCATATAATAAAAAACATGATAATAACCACAGGCCTGATGGGAATCATGATGTGACTCAGTCCTAGCGGTATGCATCCATGTTGTCATTCCACTCTCTCTGTCCAATTATTCATCTCTTTCAGACTTTTCATCCATCTCCCTGTCCTTATAGGCTACTGCTTTCTAGAGATATTGACAAGCTGTGATGAGTAATAAACAGTTCCATTACGTTTAGGACTTAACAATGCACTAAGATTATGTCTTTTGATGTTAACACACCTGTCAATTAATCACATTACTATTTTGCGATGGAATTTAATCAAGGCCCGAAAGCTTTAACTCCCTCTCTGCCAACGCAAATCTCAGTGAACACTGATTAGAGCCTAACTAATTACTTAAAAAATACTTACAGTTACAACTCAAATCTAAAAAACTGATTAAAACAAAAGCGCTACTGTATATAAAAATGTATTCTTCAGGAAAAAGTGTATTTAACTACTGTAAAATGTACTAAACTTAAGCCATAATTGACTGTTTTTAATAAGCTTCAAGGAAATAAATGTTCACCAGTATCATCATTGTTCACCTAGTTTTCTTTTAATTTCATGTAATTTCAGGATATTCAAACAACTGTTTGACTTTGGGGGGGAAAATGGCAATAAACGCTTTTATGATCTGGTAACGGGAGGGAATAAAACTTAATGAATGAGCTGAAAAGTGGTGGTCAGGCTGGGGTCTTTAAAAAGATATATAAAAATAGATCAGATTTTTTTTAGAAAGCCTACCTAATTTCTTAAGAACTGTGAGTTCTCTCAGTCCATCGAAAAACTTCTCTCCGCCAGAGGTTCGACATTTAAATCATTGGGAAAAGGCAAAAGTTAGGCTGAACACTTAATGTCTGAACAGAAAAGTTGATTTAATTAATCATGTTGTGAAAAAGTGAAAGTTGTATGGATGCACCTGATTTTTCAATCACAAGCCACTGATTTGCTAATAAATCTCACAGGATTTCCATCTTGAACAGCTGGTCCCGGAGCTTTTTGGATGAACTATAATGAACCCCAGGTCAAGAACTGAGTAATAATTAGTCATACTAAATGCACATTACTGTGGTCAAACTCACTGGTATGCAACACAGACAAGGATGAGGAATGCAGACCAACAAACAATACAGCTGATACATTCAAGCCCTCCTAAATCTCCTCTCTGTTCCTCTGTGTTTATTTGCATCATGTTGTTTCCTGTTACTAATAGCCCAGTGGGTCTCATTTGTGGTCGCCCATAGGGATATGCTCCTTGCACAAAATCAAGCTCTGGAGAGAGGTGATGAGAGAAAAGACACAGTGTGCAAGAACGTGTCGTTCCAAATATCTGATGGCATTATTCTTAATCACTGAGAGAAAGTCTCCCTAAACAAACCATTCCAATATGCGCAACCACTGAAACCGCATCCTGGTGTTTCTCAACAAAATGTTAACCTGGTGACAGCGCTTGAAATGTTTCACAGCGATGTACGCGCGGCGGCTATGATGTGTTGTGTAATTCCTAAAGCGAGCGGTATCATCTATCAGTGAGCGCAGCATGAAGAAGTAAGGGAGAGAGGTGAGGTAAGGTGAAAAGAAGAGACAAAGAGGAGGAGGAGAGGACAATTTAACCTTGCTAAGGCTGCTGGGTAATATCTCTGCAGCTTGGAGACACTTTACGTAAGCTGCTGGGTGTAATCTGGAAAACAGCGAAAGAAAGGAGGTCAATGATGTATTTCCTTGAAGAGGAGGGACTGTGAAGCTCCTCAGAGGGGAACTAGGCAGATGCAGACGCACACACAAGTATAAAAGTCTCAAGGAGAAATACGTGGCTCAACAATACAGTGATTCATCACAATTAAGCAGATGTAAACCCATACAGAATGTAACCCTAACACCCAATCGATCAGAGAGCAGCCTGTTGTCTCCGCTCTCCCACAGTTTAAATCTGTCTGCTGGATATTGGAATATCACTCCAACATACACCTACAGTAAATCATCATATACACATCGTATGTCGTATGCCTGCTGTATAATTCATTCCTATTCAGTCCCCACTCAGTGATTTAAAGTGATTGCTTTAGCAGTGCAGCTATCCAGTGCAGGTCTTCACCCACACATATTCACAGCACGTAAATCCGTCACACATATTTATCATAGAAAGCTCGATGTTGTGTGTGGGATGTCTGAGGCACTGGACATTAGACATTACAAGACATAAAGTTTATTTTTTAAGAATGATGTGTGTAGCTATGTTTCTATTTTGAATACGTGTTAAATAGGTTGTCCTGTATGGAATACAGTTAAATTATTAATTTCTACATTTACAACATGCATTATAAGGTATGTGAGGAAGGGGGTGGATATTTTATGTTCCAAGACCCAAATTCACTCCTGAACCTGTTGCAGGTTCAGTTCTAGTTAGTGCTTTCATTTCAATAATTATATCATTATATATAAAGAAGTTTGCAGTATTTGCAGTGGATATCGCTTTGTATTTGTCAAGTTGGAAAGGCTCTGCATAGTAGAGCCAGAGTAACAGCTGTTGTGGTATTTAGTTGTTATGGTATCTACATTTTTATTTTCTTAGTTGCAGAAGATTCTTTATTTGACACTAGTAGTTAATTTGACGGAAGAGTTCTTGCAACAGGCTTTCACACTTTAGCCGAGAAGGTGAAGGCGAAGGCCTCATCAAAAGATCAAACAGCTTCCTGTGGACCCACCAGGGACGAGCTCCACTGTCACCACAGGTCACGGAAGAGGTGACCCTGCACTCCAATAACCAGCAGCAGATGAGCCAGCGCAGGAAGACACGGCAGGAGTCCAGGAAGTGGCTCGGGTAGGAACATGTTTGGAGAGAGTGTTCTTTTGGCAAGAGGGGGGTCTCAGGTTTATTTTTGGGGCCTTGGCGACAACCCCGCTGCTTTCCTGTTTTCTTTCCTGAAGTGGGTCTCAGGTTAACGGGGACGGATAAAACACAAGAAAAGAGACATTCGTCAGGAAGACACATCTCTTTTTTCACGCCACGAATGATTCATATGGAAGCTCATTCATGTCATAGACTACTGAAAACCAAAACACTCATTTGTCAATTGACAAGTGGCTGTTTTCCAAAGGGGAAAAGCAATGTGACAGCCTTCATTAATTTAAATGAACAGTATGTGAAAGTTTATGACCAATGTGAAAAATGAAGCACAGACAAGCAGCACAAACTGGACAACAATGATCTTGGAAACCAGTAGGTGGCAATCTTCTCACCAATTCTCACCAAACACCTGTGTCCCTCTGAATCAAGGGGCTACGGATTACAGGCTCTAGATCATTTCAGGAGGCGGTAATGACACTGTCGTGGCTGACACATTCGACAGTAAACAAACAGCATCCATGCAGCCTCACAATGAAGAGCTGTATCAAATATAGCAACAATGAAATATGTATGAATAAAATAAAAGCTCAACAAGATTGTGTGTTCAACAGTGATTGTGGTTCAGGCCATTTCTGAATGAGATTCACGTCTGCCTACCATCAATATGGGCTTTAAATTACCCTCCCCCTCGCCCGTCCGTTGGGCTCCTCTGGCATCAGTGGGACATTACATTCATATTG
The DNA here is from genome assembly GCA_008360985.2 of Macquaria ambigua. Taxonomy (NCBI): domain Eukaryota; kingdom Metazoa; phylum Chordata; class Actinopteri; order Centrarchiformes; family Percichthyidae; genus Macquaria; species Macquaria ambigua. The sequence goes on from VMKM01001437.1 coordinate 88,764, forward strand.
CTGATTTTATCAGAGTCCCCACCATTGTTGTTTGCCTTTGGTCTATGTCTTTCATTTCCCTCTCAGTCACAAGAGTGATCCAAAATTATTATTGTTGTTGCGCTGAGGAGGAAATTAATAAATCTCTGAGGAGGAAATTAGAGTTCCAGACAGTGTGGGTTCAATGTAATACATGCAAGCGCACAAATATCTTTTTTTTTCAAGCAAATGTATTAAGCAAACTGAATCCTTGTGAACTTATGGACAGAGTGAGCAAAATTATAGTGCTTCCAAAATGCGTATTTCTTTGCACAAAACAAGAAAATGTGGCCTGGAATATAAGAAAAATGCTTAATGTCTAGCTGTTCTGTCGTTTTGTAAACTCAAGCCTTATGAGTCTTGCCCAACAAATTACTTAACACATGCATGCAGGTGAACACACTACACACAATATCTACACTTTCCCAGCCACAGAATTATGAGAATTTCCAGGGGACTTCTGTACTGAGGATGTATAATTCTGAAGAGAAGAAAACTAGGCTGGGTAATAAATCTGACCTCTGCATAAATAACATTTCCTCTGGTACATGCACATTGGCCAACATTTCTCATGTCAACAAACTACTGATCACATCAGTTGAGCAAGACTTTATGCACTGAGCAGGCAATGCTGTTGGCAGATGCTGAGAGAAGAGCTGATTGGTCCGTCGCGGTGGGTGTTTCCGCATTCCGGAAAGAGCTGTCAGCAGACGCGCGAGTTGGAGAGGGGACTGTCGCGTCCGTGAAGAAACCTCCTCAGTCATTCCCAGAGGAATAGCGGTCCATCGCCAGGGAGCAGGGATGCCTTACATGTTCATCAGTACGCAGATCCGACTGGTGTGTATCCTGCATCTGTAAATGACTCGTGTCATGCTTTTAGAAGAGACGCGCTCGAGTTGGAGGCTGAGGGATTTATTTATTTGGCAGAGCAACACAGCGCATACTGCTAATCAATCAAGGTCGTCACTTTCAGGTTACAGTAATGCAGTGGCCTGTAATATTCTGCATGCTGGAAAACAACAAACAATCGAGGCTACAAACGGAGCAAGCAGCGTGCATATGGCTGTGTTTTTTTGCCATGGTGCCCTAAATCAAAAACACATGTTGCCCAGTTGTCCGCCTCTTGTTGCGCATGTTCATTTTGTTGTCTGCACGACTGGAGTAAACCTAATACTATAGCCTCCGAGTATTGGATGATCTATTTTTAGGCAGTCCAGTCATTAGAGATTATGATCCGCACCTGCCAGAGGGCTGCAGGTGTAGCCCGTGATGTGCAGCCAGATCTGCACAAATTACAGATAACAGATATTGTTTCAGCAAAGCAATAATTTCTCAATCTTAATCAAACTATCAGCTGTGTGGTTAATGTACTTAATTACTTCTTGCAGGAGAATGGTCCAACAAATGTGGGAGATGAATATTCTGATCCAGTTGTCATGAATTACCTGGGAGCAAGGAAAACAACCATGCTGGGAAACAATTTGTGAGTATTGAAAATAGGATTCAGTTATTGTAGTGGGTGGACATAAAGTAAATGTGGCAGGTAACCGGTCAGATTTGGGCAGTACTTTAAAATAGAAAGTAAAATGTGTAGGCATAGTTCACCTCAGGGTGTCATCCACAAACGCACCAAGACTTAAATGTCCCTCGCAGGATGAAGCCTTTCCATCCTGATTTGATCAGTTTTGTGAAACCATCTCACAAACAGGGAATAGTAAACTGTAATGGCAAGGGTCTGATACAGAGCTCCACACATGCAGAATGGACTCCCAGGTGTACTGTAAATGTGCTCACACTGGGCCATATTTCCATATTTAGGCACTTAACACTGGTGTTTCTTTCATTTTGGCAGTTATCTTGTACATATTGACGACAGAGCTGAGATCAGGTCACATGGAGGGGAAAAACACTCCAGTGTGGTTGAGGAAGGCTGCTGCTTTGCAGATTTAGAATAAACCATTCAAGCTGATGGAATACAGATCAGGGAAGTGTTGTCATTGGCAATCTGATTCAAATGCTGCTGGGAAATGAACCAAGGTGTGGAAGGAAGTGAACAAGCACCAGAACAATTAACAGCATTCTACTCTCCAAGCAAAGTTTACTGAAAGACAGAGAAATCCCACATCTGTGGAAAGTAGAATTACTTTGTGTTTATGCTCATTTAGTTCCGAGTACCATGTGGATGATCCACCTCGCCTGGTGTTGGACAAGCTGGAGAAGATCGGCTTCCGCGTGCTGACGATGACGGGGGTGGGACAGACGCTGGTGTGGTGCCTCCACAAAGAGACGGAGTGATCGGTCATGGAGCGAGTGTTGACTGTGTCAGAAAACCTTTATAAGCCTTTAAGAGGATGAATGAATCGTGATGAGGAACTTTTTTTTTAAACTTTGGTTCTCTGCTCTACATTCAACACACTGATCAGGCTTTTGTTCTAAAGTTGAAATTATCCCAGACGTAAGGTTTCAGATTACCTTCAATAGGTGACAGGTCACCATTTCAGGGGAATACCGAACTACATTCCAGAGATTTTATAAAAGTCTTTGCCCATATTGTTTTCTATTTACTACTGGGGACCAAGTGCAAGTGCAGGGAGTGAGGGCTCAGTTCTACTGTTAATGTCATTTGGCAGTAGAACTTAATTAAAGGCATGTCCTGTAAATCCATCCTGTGCAAACATTGCCTCACCCAGTTCTCCCTCTCTTCTGTCCAAGTAAATAAAAGACTATGCTAGATAGGTTTGTAGTACAGCACTGTGTAAAGATGGTTTTGTAAGTGTATCATATGCTTATGATTAAATGATGTAATGATGTGGATTGCTTGTGTACTTATTAATAAAAGAAAACAATTTGCGATCCTCATTAGATTTACCACAGACTATCTGAAACACATGTATATGGCCTTCTGATAATCAATAAATAAACAGACACTTAACAAACAGCACATACGAAAGATGATAAACACGCTCTTATTGTGAGACCTCGCAGCTCTGTGGCACTTTACAGCGATGCTGCACGCCCCAAGATGAGGCACTAGCACTGCAGGCCCACAAGAGCACAAGAGTCTGCCTGTGAGAGCCAAAAAACGCTGGGTGGTTTCATTACAGCCCCAGGTCTGCCAGCGCATGTCTGGGGCCAGCCCGGATCACTAACCCGCAAACCAGAAACTTTGCCAGCCAGCTCACAGCCAAACTCTTACCAGCCCTACTGCCTCACACATGACTTCGCTTCCACCTCCGCACTAAAGATCAAAAAGTGCTGGTGCTTCCCATTTCTGTGACCATGGAGATTCCAGATACTGTTTGCATACAGCAACGTGACAGGTTCGGCTCAGACAATACAAGGACAGCCGGGGTGGAAGAAGATACTTTGCAGATTCCAAAGTTCTTCTCTAATTGTTGATAGGACAGAGCAGGCTCATCCTCCCATCCATCGCATGCAGCACAAGCCACTGTGGGCTCAGGGCAGGGTTGGTGGTGAATGTGTTTCCTGTAATTGTATTTCCTCTGTTGTCATTTGGACAGAGTTTGTGTGTTTCTGGGCTTTTTTTTCACATTGCCGGGATATGAAAAAGGCTACACATAAACAAAACCATGTGATGAGGGGATTTTGCAGGAGGAGAGGAGCAGATGTCTCACACCACACCACACCACTCCGCTCCGCTCCACAGCTGGACATTGTGTAACAGAGCCGCGGCGAGGCAGCGCAGGACTCGCAGAGAGATGGATGACTGGGTTGGATGTTGCGAAGCTGCCATGTGGCTCCTAAATAACACAATGACAGGAGAAAGCGCCACCACACAGGCCCACAAATACAGACATACCATTACGCCATAGTCCCCCAAGGGACAGGAAAATAAGACTATTTGGATGGATAGATTCCACAGGCAGAGGACCTTGTTACAAAACTCAGGGTGACCACAACGGTTTGGCACTGTAATGTCTGACTTAATGTGGGTCACAGAGCGGTAGCGTGTCACTTCACAGAGCATACATAAGAAATACAGAGTATCTTCTAGGTATCTGTTACATAAACCTATTGTGAAACAGCTTAGAACACAGACAGTTTTTGAAGCAAGTGGCATGTTCTTCAATTTAAGCTGGTCCATGGCCTGTGACATGATCCATCAGGACCAAGGGTGGAGTGAAGTGTATGAAATGGAAACACTGAGGTGGATAGGTTGCCCCAAAAACAAGCACACCCATTGCTGCAAAATCTTGGCTTTACCCATTCCTGCAATATCATGCATGAAGGAAAAATGTGTTCGTGTACTGTTCGTGCTTAGTGTAGCAGTTATCACATGGTAGAAGTCTTTCAGAAATGGTCTCAGGACTCCTTAAATGAAAGCCTTTCAGTTGGTGATTAAAGCAATAGTTCTTTGCTTTTGCAACGAAAATAAAAAGCAATTTGCTTACTTGCTGAGAGTTAAATGAAAAGATCGATTCTACTCTCATGTCTGTCCATTCAATTTTAAGCTGGAGCCAGATGCGGTTGAATGGGGGGGTTATGTGCCAGACAATTTCTTGGCCGGGAGCAGTGACTTCCCGGAGTCTCCGCTAGTTGCCTGGCAACATAACGATGACAAGACTCCAGAAAGTCACCTCTAGCCTGCCAAGAAGTAGTTCAGCACCTAACCCCGTGTCAAACCGCAACGTGTCGTTTTTATCGTTTGGTTTTTGATCAGATTAAACAAAGTAGATAAAGGTGTAAGTGTACCTTTGGACAGAACCAAGTTAGCGGTTTCCCCGTGTTTCCAGTCTTTAAGCTAAGCTAACTGTCTCCTGGCTCCAGCCATCAGATATTGATGATCTACATCAGGGGTTCCCAACCTTTTTTGGCTTGTGACTCCTTAAAATGAAGCCATTACCTACTTGCTACCCCCTAGTCACAGGTTATGACCTCAGTGTGGTCATCACTTATGAGCAGTTCAACGAAATAATGTTTTTATCTTTCTCGATTTGTATAATGTAAAGGATTGTTAGAGTACGGGAGCAAATATTGGAAAAAAGTCAGAAATTAATATTTTTGGTAACAGAAATATTTTTCCCTTTATTATCCCTTTAACAATCTTCTGACCCCTTGGAAGGTCTTGACCCCCAGTTTGGGAACCCCTGATCTACATTATTCTGAACAGTAATGTAAAATAAATGGTTTGCATAGACACTGCAGTCCACAAGGCCTCTTCAGTCTGGAGTAGAGCTTTAGATATAGTGTATACAAAGCCCTGGGAACAATCATCTAAACCACCAGATCTATAATGGAGGGCCTTCAGAGAATATTCACTTTTCATCAAGTGAGGCCACAAGAATTCCCGTAAAAGGCCTACCTACCTACTGTTCCTATCTCAGCCTGATTACTGGTTTAACATGAGGGAGAAATGATTTCCACGTAGTCACATCGCATGGTCTGCGGTTTGGATTGCTCCAACACTCAACTCGTTTCACAGAGTTACTGATTGTGTATGCAGACAACAGAAAATAACCATTTTTACAGTACACTCAGTTGGCTACAATAATGAAGTAATGAGTTGTCACAGCTAACCTCCTCCTCTGGCTCTTTTACAACACAATGAATAAAGACTTAATACTCATCGGGTGCCTTAAAACTCAAATAATTTACCAACTAATTTATTAGTCCTCAGGGTTGGTGTACTGATTCCCCAGAGGCACCACAGTACGACATTATAACGATGCAATATTTTTTGAGATTCCTAATGGTTTGTGATACACTGAGTATTGTGTTAAGATATATTGCAAATCATTCATTTTATGACTGCAAATTACATCCCCCAATTCATCAGAAAAACTATCTAATACATTTTGCAGAAAACTAAATAGTCAACAGCCTAAATTTATATCCATCTGAAACAGACGGAACTGCAAACATACAGACTACAGCATGACAAAAGGTCCAATCTGCAATTAAAATACTGATCACTAATAAGTTATCAAAAATTATTGGCATCCATGCATTGATACAATATGGTTACACTAGATAGTGTGCAGCACTGAATTCTCCCTGCAGCCTGAGTATTAGGACTCCTACCTCTGGGATCAACACTGAATCCTGCAGGAGCCCTCACTTCTTCTCTACTCTGTTTCTCCCTCAGTCATCCTACGTCCTCAATAACGGAAAAGACATAACATGTTGATTAAAACCAAAATTTGAAAAGAAAAAAAAATTGTTTTTAAAAAGATTTATTTTGTTGCACAATGTATTACATACAAAAAATAATAACAAAAAACTTAAGAGGCTTTATGAAACTAAAGCCTGAAACAGGTTCATTCATTTAATAGTTGCAGGCTGGTACCGAGCTGGGTCCTGCTGTGCTATAACCTGGCACCATCCTCGTCATCGTCCCTCTGCATTTGTTCTATGAGTCTCTGTCGCTCAGCAGCCTGCCTCATCCTCATCATCACCACGCTCTCGTAGTCACGCTCATTTGTCAGGGCGCCCTGCAGGAGAGAGAGACAGGCATACAATGTCAAACAGAGAGGTTATTATAACATGGAAGATGTTATACATCTGAAAGCACATATTATAATCTTTAGGCCCAATCTGTGTAATTTCTGTCTTTAATACAGACATAATCATGCTGTAATGTAAGTTTTTGAGCCCAAGAATTGAATAGATTTTTTGAAGATTTACAAACAAAAAGATTCACAAAGCCATAGTTAATTAATAGACAAGTTGAGATAGATTAATGGACATTTTATATCATTGCAAACTGAATAACTTTGGGTTTTGGACTGTTGGTCAGACAAAGCAACCAACTGAAGACTTCAGCTTGGGTTTACGGGATATTGAGATGGTCATTTTTCACTATTTCCTGACATTTTATGGACCAAAGAAATCAATCAATATCAGTCTTTTCTTGAAGGTGTACTCCATCAATTTAGCATTGCACTTCCATAAAGATAGGGGACTCACAAGTGACAGATTCAAAAACTAATATTCAAAATCTAAGCAGCAGAGGCAGAGATATCCTCACTTTTAGTCCCTAGTATGGGTCAAGCTCCAACCCCGTACATTTCCCATAATGCAACCACTAGCACCATTAGTCACTCTGAGCCTGCTAATGCCCCAGTTTGTTGCATACAGGTTAGTTTCTGTTATAAATGTGTAGTCTCCAAGCCCAAGCCCAGATGACCCTGATGACATCACATCAGCTGCGTCCACAGGATGTGTAGTGCTCCCCACGAGTAAACTGATCTCGATGTGTAAAATCAGTGGAGTGGCCCTTTAATCAATATTCAAGGAAAATGTCTAATGAGCCATTAGACTGGCAGGGAGTCAAAGAAAAGTCTGTATTTTATATCATGACAACAGCGACTCAGGGCAGGACACGGAGCGAATGACACCACTGTCACCGTCCACTGTCTGTTTGCTTTCACAACAGGGCCTGTGGGTGCACAGCGAGGGGGAGAGGCGGCCTCGGACAGACGCTCTCATCTCAGTTACCATCAGCATGACGGCAGGGTGAACATGCATGAGACAGCAGCCCGCAGAGCAACTGTGACAGGGTAATTCCGCTGCCTGAGGTCATTAAACCCCAAAATGAGGGCTGGGATTAGGCCTGGCAGTCGCCCCGGGATCTCACTGTGTGTGTGTGTGTGATTTCTTTGAAGGGCTTGGGCTTGGACGACAATGGCCAGAGATTCTCTTACTGTGGGGGGAATCGGAGAGGGCAGCCACTGGCTAATGGCTAATCAAGCAGGGTGGAACACAGGCCAGACGTCTTACACACACACACACACACACACACACGTCACGATCTGTGCGGTCACAAATGCCACACACAGGCCAGCACACACATCCAGGCACAAGAAGAGGGACTCTAAAGAAACGAGGAGACACTTAAAATATGCACCTAGGGAGATGCTTATATGTGCATACTTATACGTGTATAACACACACATGTGCAGCCACAGAGACCGTCATCCCATTTTGAAGGGGATGGAGGCCATGTGTCCACAGGGTAAGCCATTGTTTTATAGGATTATATCCAGGAAGCCTGCTGGGCCAAGTAAGTGTCTCTTTAACAAGACAGTGAGCTGCAGGAGAGAGCTAGTGAGTGTGTGCATGAAGGACTGGGAGAGCGCGAGTGAGAGCGATTGGAAGAGGAGAGGCAGGTTTTTGTCAATGCGCTCGCTGAGCCGAGGCATCTGGAAAACATCACAGGGACTCCAGCATCCATGTGCTGAGAGAAAGAGAGTAAGTATAGAGGAAGAAGAGAGGAGAGGGTCGGTGAGGGGAAGTTACCCCCCACTCCCCTCCACTGGATCGAGGAAAGCTGCTATTATCATTCCAGTAATGTGAGCTCAAGCCCTTGTCTGACACGTAACTCTGAAATATCACGCGAACGCCATTAGGTAAATAAACAACTCTTATATCTTCAAATTAAACAAAACACAAGCAAGTATACAAGCAAGCTGGTGAAAACGCTCCCTTTAATATCTTCAAATTAAACAAAACACAAGCAAGTATACAAGCAAGCTGGTGAAAACGCTCCCTTTAATATCTTCAAATTAAACAAAACACAAGCAAGTATACAAGCAAGCTGGTGAAAACGCTCCCACTTCTTCTGTGAATATAGCTCCACTCTGCCCTGCCCTCTACTGGCCACTACACTGAAGTGCACCTGAAAAATCTCAAGTCAGAATTGGTCTGACCTATTCTCTACCCGGTGTGGTCACGGGCGGACTGTACCAGGCTAATGATGGAGGGGAATTCAGAGCATTAACAGGTGCTTTATGGGCAGTGTGACGCATTTCTTCTTGGGATGAGGGATGTTTCCTTGCCTCGGGTGTTAACTTACAATGTACATGTTTAGCCAGTGCATCACTCTGTAACTAAACACTTAGTTGTGTACGTATGCATGCATGTGTCTGCGTGTGTTGCAGAAACACTGGGGCCCAGGGTGAGTAGGAAACCACAGAACACAAACAATGGGCCCCCGTACAAAGCCAAGAGAGGAGGGCAAGGCCACCGCAGAGGTAGGATGGTAGTAAAACACACTCACGCACGCACGCACACAAACAAGCTGAGGATTAGCTATGTGACATCAGCACATGGCTAGGCCTCCAAACAGCACACCCCAGCCTGACCCCGGGCCAGTAATGACATCATGAATACCACCAGTGCTGTGAGTCAGGGAGTGTAACACACACTCTCACACACACTCTCACGCTCCTTCCCACACACAGCAGGAGGCATCACACACAGCGCAGGTGGCCACTGTGTTCCTCCGGCACAAGTTGTCAAGTCAGCTGCGCGTTACACCACTCCTTTATGTGCGTGAGATGTGTGTGAGTATGTAAGCATGTGAGCACAAGTGACGGAGCATGTGAGGAAATAAGCGTGTGTGTATATGCAACAGAGAAGGAAGAGTGCGACTATAAGATAAGACTGCCACTATCTCAACAAAATGGGAAGACAAGGAAAAGACCTTTTTGCAGCAAACCATCACAAGCAAAGGAGGGGATTTCTTACTCTAAAAAGTGTTCGGACACAAACGCATATGCAGACACACCAACATAAATTGTCTTAGTAAGGTGTTGGACCTCGACAGGCCTCCAGGATAGCTTCAATGCTCCTTGGCATAGATTCTACAAGTCTCTGGACCTCTACTGGAGGGAAGAATACCACTCCTCTAAACAATATCCACACCTTTTGTTTTGATGATGGTGGTGAAGAAATTTTCAAGTTGAGATCTTGTGACTGTTAATAGCATAGCATAGCATATTATTCACATCTTTTTCATACTCCTCAAACCATTCAGTGACCCCTCATGCCCTGAATGGAAGCATCTACATTAATTATGTTTCTCCACTCAACTTTTGTTGTGCATTGTCAGTGACAGTGCTGTTGTTGACCCTGTCCCTTAAAATGTACTGTGTCTCAGCCTGGCTAGGATCATCAGCCCTATGCCTGAGATGTAAATGTGAATGTAAATGAACACAAGGGAGAAACACAGAGAGAGAGAGACATATGACAAACAGGCAACACATGCTGCTTGTGCAGCAACCTAATAAGCAAGGAAGCCATCATAGTATTTAACTGGACATTAAAAGCCTGACGTTACACGTCTCACAAAACATTTGGTTTAACAATGCCTCTTGGCTGACTGCATTAAGAACTGAAACTACCCTGTAGTGACATTTAAACATTTTAAGTTGATATTCCTGCCACTTTCATGCTTACTGTCTGTTAACCTTGCAGCCTGAGAGGTTACCCATTTGTATTTGATAACTGGATTACTCATTAACACCATCAGCCATCAGATGTCTCTAACTAGATGGTCACTGAGCCAAGAAGTGATTTTATAGACTTTGCTGCCAAGAGAAGAAATGGCTTTTTCTTAGCAAGCCTACTCTGTGGTCCAGGCTAACATTTCTGCCTCTAATGCATTCTGGTTAATCAAGGAACTATTTATCTGGAGTGTGTGTGGTGGCGTAGTGCGTGTTTCTAAATGTGTGTGTGTGTGTATGTCACTGACCTATGGAGTAGGTGATTTATGAGAGGTGAACACTTATTTAGAGATCATTTGTGTGTGAGTATGAGTGTCTGAGTGTGTGTGTGTGTGTGGGGGGGGGGGGGCCCGTGCACTCCTGCTAACTCAAACAAACAGGCAGCAGGCAGGGGTACTACACATGCAACGCTGGAGCCAAGGTGAAATTCCTCCGCAGACAAAACTCAAGCTTTGTAAATGGTCGAGGATTAATCATCATTCATTATGAGACACGGCAGACATAAAACCCCAAAGGTCTGGTCTATTATACTGTTTTTGTTAGTGAAGAACAAACACTACATAGAGATTAAGGCCCAAATCGACTTCCTGTATTTAACCCTTTACATGCACGTGTCCTGCAAACATCTGGTTTTTGAATGGAACTCCAAGACAAGACCTCCTTTTATTTGACAGCAAAAGCCATACATCTGAACAGAAAAACTCTGCAAATGTAGTCTTAGTGAGTACATCTACAGGTCATTATTTTACATGCAAGCTGCAGAATTTGCAGACATCCTTGAAACTGCACTGGGAAAGATATTCACTGTATGTAAAATACAGCTATTTTAAACATCGAAATCACAAAGTTGAGCTGCAATAGAAAAGACATGCTGCGTACTGCTCTATTTCCTCAAATGAAAGTCAGATAGTCCTTTACAGCAGTGACAAAAACTTAAAATAAAAACACAGAGCTCTAAAGCTTGTCAGTTAAATAAAAAATGCAGATCTTTGACATTATCAGGTGCAAAGACAGTTAACAGTGCCTGAATGAACACTGTGTGCAGGTAGTGGTAGTTGCGTGATTCAGCCAATAACATTCAAAGGTAAAGTGAAGAAAAAAAAGGCATCAGTGGATGTGAGGTACTAAGTAGGCGTGTGTATGTGTGGACGTGTGTGCATGTGGTTGTACGTGGTCACGGTATTGGACAGAATAGAAGCCTGTTGGACGAAGACAGAGAGTGCCTTTGGAAACTGTTAAAGTAAAGGAAATAAACAGTGAAGAGAGAAATGGCAGCAAAGACCTGAACTCCTGGTGCCCTGGCATTTCTCTTTATGATGGATGAGCTCAGGGATCCCAGAATAGGGAGACGTGGGGGGTTTGGCCTCTTTAATATCCAACAATACATCGTTGTAAAAGCAAAATTATGTCTTTCACATCCTGGCCTTCCGGGAAAAGCCTTCTGATTGCAACAGATTTCCCATTAAAAGAAAAGGGGCCATGAAGGCATTATGAGGGGAGACAAAAATAAAAATGAAATCAAGGTTCCAAACAAAACATTTTTAAATGTTTGTGCACTCCCATATTAATATGGTTCCTTATCTATTTAATGTGCAGAACAAACACACTGTCTAGATGCCCCAACCATGGCTTTATAATTACTAATGAGTCAATGCCAGGAGACACAGCAGTACATACCCAGCCTACACTGACCGCCCACATTCACTGGGGAAAAAAATGTATGTTATGAGTTATGCATATGTACATTAAACTTTTTTAACTCAATCCAGTAAAAACTAAATGGAGAGCTCTAAACATTTTTAGTGGACGCAACAAAGAGACGCAAGATACTGCAGCTCCATGGTATGTTTTTTACGCACAGCCCACTAAAACTCCCCTAAAAGAAATCACAATATATCTCTGATAGATGAACAGATGCTGTGAGTTCTTGCCTAAAGTGTTACAGAACAAAGTCTTCAGCTCATTTGTAAATGGTTAACAATGTAGTATGGTGCTAGAGGGCAAAAACACATTTTTGTCTAAAACCTAACATGTACATAATGAAGCTGTTTTATATTGTTATAGTATTTGGCAGCAATATACATTACCTCATCAGACATTTCTGTTGTATCCCTCCATTAATTTTCCAGCCTATTCACCTGCTTACTGTGTTGGACCTGACGTGACCTTACTTTGTTGATCAGAGGCTACTGTAAGCTTTGTCATGTGTTAAGGAGTCTGCACTCTGTATACTATTCAATGACAGAACACCTGGACTTTGACTGGTGTCAGATCTCTGTCATGTGGCAGTCATGCAAGTGCTGAGTGTCTGCACTTCCTCTGAGCAGCCAGACTGCCAAGTTTCTGTTGGCGCGCCTTCAAAAAGCTCATCATTGAGTCATAACTTTGGAGACTAACTGTGACGACAATGGTTCGGATGATGACAAATGCAAACTTGGATGTTCTCACCAGAATTGATGAAAGGACATTACAAAGAGTAGCTACTAAAAATGTATTAGAGACAGATACTTAGAGACTATTGGACTTACCAATTCCAAGCAAGGAATGAACTGTCTAGTCTCGTGCTTTTCATACTCTGGGTAATTCAAGGATGTACTACAAGCTGAATTTTATCAAAGTACAGTATGTCCTATGTTTGTCATCATCGAAAAATGTTTTTCATATGAAAGAATCAGACAGTTCTTGCAGCAAATCCAGTCTAAATGCTGGTTGTCTACGGGCCTCGATACAGCGGAAGCTGGAGAACACACAACAAAGGGCCAGAAGAATATCCACCAAAGCCTCAGTTTGGGCTTCTAGCGCCAGTCAAAGCAATATCTGGAAACACTTTTTATCCTGCAACAACAAAAACACGCAGCATCCCAGATTTCAGGCCCAGCATAGCTGCATCAAACCACACTGCCCGCTATGGTCAGGGGCTTATACAGAAATCCAGCTAGGGCTAAACGCATCAGTCCAGAGGCTACATAGCATGACAACACAACTAACAGAGTGAGCCCAACTTTGGTCAGACGGCAGGTCTTGTGAGGTCATTCTCAAATACCGCAGATAACACTAGCTCTTCACCCTGATTGTCTTCTAGCATGAAAGCAGTTTTGTGGTTGTAGGTGGAAGAAGGAGGGGGTTTCTCAGAAGAGAAATGTTCAAAAATGTTCTGTTTCAGTCTTGAGTAAATGTTATGATAATTTCATTTGCGTGAGTAATTGTGTCTGGTCTTGCAGACTGTTCTGGCGCTGGAGCGCAGAGCGGAAGAACAAGAGAGGATCAGGCGGCACGCCTATTGTTTATTGGATCAATTTGAAAGGACTGGAGGAGTAGTGAAAGATACCATTTGTCCAGTTCCTTCACACCCTGCATGTTTAAGTTTAGTGAACAAGGAGAAGCATTGAGACTCTGGACAAAGGGATTCACAGCCGTGTCCTCCTTTCTGCTGGAACACAGTGTTCATTATAAGACTTCTGTCAGAGCACGATGGTGTATTGGTGATTAATATATTCTCTTTAAAACACAGGGACACAGGTTGTAGAAGATTAAACAGTTTAAAAAATAATGTTTCCAACACCACCAAAAGGGCATGATCAACGCAAGTAACAATTACTGCCTGTGAGAGCACAACAAAATGCTTTAACCCTGCCATTTTAACACAAACAAATTCCATAGTGCAGAAAAAGGTTTGCTGTTGCACAGTTTTCATTATTGTATTGCTATAGCATTCCAGAGCCAAAGACAACACGCTGGAGGCGTGAGAATTGGAAATGCAACAAGTTATCTCTCTTGTGCAACCCAGCGTGCCTGTACATACATGTCTGTGGGCGATAGTGTGCTTTGGTTACATAGAGAAGCTATAAGGCTCCAGTCAGGCAGAAGGGCCTGTGGAGTGGGCTGGACTCCAGGGCTTTAGACAAGCCAACAGTAAGCAGGAAATCAGGAAATCAGCAGAGCAGAGGGACAATGACATGGAGATTAGAGATCAGTTAACCCCCATACTCTGGGTGACTGACCTGTTAGCTCACTGACTATGACTTCCTTTTAGACACAAGCACACAATCTATGAAACACACACTCTCAAACACAACCTGTTGTACACTCACAGACCTATTCAAACTCAACCTCTCTCACTCTTCCCCCCTCTCAAACACTTTCACACCATTCAGCTCTTGAAATGAGTTGTGCGCTGTGGTTTCTCCCACATTTCGGTCTGTCTCAATATCACAGGTCTCGCGCAGGTAATGGGTGCAGCCAACCAACCAGCAGGAATTAGATCAGCACTTATGACTAAAAGGCCAACTCACACCGCAACAAGGATGATATCATCTGTCGGCTGGCAACAATTCTAAAAGGGGGATTACAGCAAATATAAGTTACGAAAAGCCTTTAGAAAAAAAAATTGAAAAGGCTCCACCTGGGTGCCTTAATGCTCTTGTACTCTGACCTCACCTGGCTTATCTCTTAGGCAAAGAAGACTTTCACCGGCAACACACCTGGAGAGCTCTACAATGCAAGAGGGAGTTAACACTGGGAAGAATTAGCAAAAGAAAAAAGAAAATAAAGGATCAAATGTCCAAGGACTGACAACACTCACCTAGGAAGCAGCATAGACAAAGGTAAACAGACACTCTCTTGGCAGTTAAATGCTACAATTTAATGTGAAGGGTGACTTGGTTGTGTCACTGGGGGAAACACCATTTTAACTGACTCCGTTGTCGGTTTGTCTGTCTCAAGGTTGTACAATGAAGTCTTCTCTGTAACACTTGAACAAGCCCCATCATGTCAAGAAAGAGTTTGTCAGGGTGTGCAGGTAGACGCTGCCTAGTTTCCTGACAGAGACGTGTGTGCATGTGTGGGATTCAAATATTCTGTATTTGCTCAGCAAGACAGGTAAGAAGCAACTAATTCATCTTTATCTATTCTGTTTTATCCTACTAGACAAACAACTGCACGGAGAGGAAAATCTTTAAATCAGTTACTTTTAACTCGTGGTTAAAGTTTTCAACATTCCTCATCTGTCTCAAAGACGGATCATTTATGGCAGCATTGAGGAAGATCATTTAAAAAAAGTTTCTTGGCCAATCTGTTTTAATGGGCTTCTTTAATTTTTACTTGGCCATGAAGTGTTTCCTGAACATGATACTCATTGCTGAAATCCTACCACTCCTTGGCCAAACTGACATGTTTGGAAAGGAATGCTGTTGTGTCCACGCTCTCCAATCTCCCGCTGCTACTAAAGTGCCGGTAAAACCTTTACAGGCCAACAAAAGCTGTTTGCTGTAGTGGCTTACAAATTTACAGAGTGAGTGTTTCAAGTCACGAACACAGATCTAATGTGGGCAAAGCTGTTTGGGAGACCGTAAAATCACAGACACTGAGCAGATTATCTAATCGACGTGCCAGCGTTGATGAACTGAGTTCTGTTTTACTCAATAAAATGATTACAGGTCACGGAACGCAAAATGGTTTGGGTTTTTTTTCACAAAGTGTTATTGTATTGTTTCATTTTGACCAATTTGACCTTAAGTTTTGTTGGTGGAAGTGAAACTTTAATAATATAAAATCCCAAAACTACATTACAAAACGGATAACTTCTTTTAAAAATGTAATGCCTGCGGTGTGATGTTATTTATGGAATAACAATATTGCATTTTATGAACTTCCACATCCAGGGTCACTGTGTAACTCTCACATCACAGCAAAATAAACTGCATCCCAGCTATTTGTATTTTTCACAAAACATATGTTCCAAACTGAAGTTATCATCATGATTTCTGACAAAAGTTAAAACCACTTGGGAATCTGCATTTTTGTTGCTTTTGTTACTGGAAGTCTTAAGTAGGCTAATAGACTTCCTTTAGATGATAGGCAGAAGACCACACCTGCATTTATGGGAAAAAACAGGGATTTGAAAAGTAAATATTTAGAAATGAAAGCTTCAAAGCATTGTTGGAACATCCCTTCTCCGCCAAATACTGCTGAATTTCATTAAATCAAAATCAAGTGGAGCAGGTGCAATCTCTAAACAATGGCTGCCGACTGATACAGTCCAATACTTACATCTGGTGCTGAATTACATGACAAGCACAAGCACAGACCTGCTCCATATTCCAGCAAGATGAGAGGGAAACCTGAATTATCCAAAACAGATTTATAATGCAGTGTTGATAAAAAATTACCTTCACAGGAAACTTGGTATCAGACTACTATTTGTTAAATTATAATTTCTTTTTTCGTGTGTTTTGTTGCAGATGGAGTTATGCTTTTAGGCTTCAGCACTTCCTTAGATATATAAAAAGGATATATTAAAACACAAGTCTATCTCTTCCAAGATGCCACTTAGAACGTCGTTGTACAGAAAGCCATCCTCGGGTCGTTGGCCCAGCAGGAACTCCAAGCGCAGGGAGGTGCTGTCTGTCAACATGATTAGCCTACCACTTGCTGATTTCCGCCACATCTCACATATTGGCAACAATGCCCACAGAGACAGCTTTGGAGACCTGTCCTTCTTACAAATGGGCCACAATCTGCTTCTACAAAGCTCCCAGAGCGAGCAGAATCTCCTCCTGGCCTGCTCTCCACCACCCAAGCCCCCTCGTCTGAACCTGGACGAGGCAGAGGGTTCAGAGAGCCCTGACTGGCATGTGGGCCACCAGCACAACGCGTCCCAGAAGAGAAAGAAATGCAGCTCTATGCCACTTCTGGACAGCGAGGAACGAGACAGAGAGATGGAAAAGGAGGATGGGTACCAAAGAGGGAATAATGTTGCTTCCAGTCAGACTCACGGCCCTCGATCGGGCAGCCTGAGTTCAGACAAGGATGCAGACTCCACACACATCTGTGACAAAACTGCTAGACAGCAAAAGGACGAGGACAGTGGCTTTTCCTTTAGCCTCGACCTGGGCCCTTCAATCCTGGATGATGTTCTCCAGGTGATGGACAAACTCCACAACTAGACAAGACAGTAGCCAGACGTAGCAGGAAGGCTTTACTAAAAGTTTGGAATATGGAGACAAGATCCAACTCGAACTGCTCTGTGAGACAGACTTCTGATTTTATAGACAAAACAATGTGATGGTTATTGTTCAAATAAACTGGAGATATCTGATTTAATGAGTAGTGACAAACAACCTTTGGAGAGAACTTGCCACACTTAAGATTTAATGGAGGTAAACTACCACACTGAAAAGACTGATATACAAGATGAAATATAGAGCACCAGATATCATGTCTATAGCACACTGTGGTCCACAGCATTTGTTAAAAAGTAAACGTAATCACGGTTAAACTAAAAAAAGACTAGAAGAAGTTAATGTTAATGTTCTCCTTAGATTCACCCTTGCAGACGCAGATACAATGTTTAGGTTAATAATTGAACTCTGTCTGATGTCAAACTCCAAGCTGGACATTTTCACCTTCTTTTACTTTCCTCCTTTGCTATTGTAATCCCCAAACCACACAGCACAGCACTGAAGACGGCTGTTAAGACTTAAGAGTGTTGTGTTTAAGAAAAGAAAAGCTGCGGCTGGAATCCAAGGTCCTCGAGCTGTGATGTCTTGGCTCTTGGCGTGCTTGCCAATCTATTGTGTGCAGAGGGCAATTTTTCCTCCGCACGCATCCCAGAGGCCCCACTCAAAGGTAGACCAAGGTACCCCCCATCTCTCATTCCCAACAATGCAGTGAAAACAAACACTTAGCTCTGCTTTCAATAAAGCCAGTAGTGGCAGGTTGGGCTGTAGACCAAGCCAGGCCACAGGTCCAAGACCTCAGAAGAAAAAAAAAAAAAGCCAGAGCAGGCTGTTTTCTTAGCTGCAAATCAGAGTCTGATGCTCTGGTGAGTGGCGCACGAGAAGGAAAGTGGTAAAGGGTAACGTGATACTTCCACATATGCAGGGGGTGTCGAGGGAGGAGGACCAGAGACATCCATTACTGCAGCAAAAGTCCTGATGAGGCTTTAAACACTACCTTCTGACCAAACAGACCCCCGACACGTGAAAAATACACGCTTGCGTCTCCACATACACTGGCACACATGCATGTACATGTAAGCACGCATGGTCAAATTCAGATTTGTTCAGACAATCGAGGTCCACTCTCCTCAGGTCCAGAGAGGAGAGAGCCAGGGTAGAGCCTCAGTCTGTGCCTTAGTGGGGGGTTGCCAGGAAAGGCTGTGGGGCAAACCCAGAACCAGTCGAATTCCTAACTTCCCCGCGGGTCACGCTGCAAAATATACGAACCACAAGTGTCCCGCTTCTAGCAATAGATTTAGAATTCTATGTACGTCCAAACAGAAACAGCAATGTTTGTGGGTACGTCTGCACTGTATATCTGTTTTGGCATCTCCCATTTTAAACTGGATATCACTGCGCCTTTTTCTTGCATATGTTATGACAATAACACATTGTGAAACATTTTTTGCATTGAAAAATGTACTGTTTTGTATTTTAGAGAAGTAAAGTAAAATGTCTTTCAAATTCCACGATTGGTGGTTTTGTGAATAGAACTGCTTGTGTCACCATTTTAAGAGAGTCCGTATCAGATTGTTTACACACCCTGATGGACAGACATTTATTTGGCTTTTTAACCGTCAGCAGCCACTGTGGGGGCAATACGCCTTGTCTGTCACTTATACCTAACAGTTTCTAGAAAATTATAGCCTTGGATTATCCAACACAACAAGCAGCACAATATTATTTCAAGGTGTAGAGACACACAAGCCTAAATTAGACAGGCATGTCAAGCATGATTTCATGTCACGTCACAAATACTGTATTACAGTAAACTGGAGTTTGAAGGAACGGCTGAGTAGTTAGGCATGCCCTGCTCTGAGGCACACCTGTATCACAAAGAGGTGACATTCAATGGCTAACAAGGGTGTGTCTGCAATTTCTCAGACTTTTCTATACGGGCTACCTTTCCCAGATAAGCAGGAGAAAGAGCTATTCAGTTACACAGACTTTACACTGGACAGTGTTCTCTTGTCTGCTACAATGGCCTTTAACGAAAAGCCTCATTTACTGACAAGAGAAAGAAGAATTGTGCAATGTCAGACAGACACTGAAACGAATGATTGTGCTACTAAGTAAGAGTTAAGTAAAATACTTTAACCTATAAAAACAATATTTTAAAAACAAATACCAACAAATTTTGGTATTTCACGTACATCAGCCAGAACTGATAAAGAAAACCACTGACACATTTTATGAAAACCCATCCTTATTCACTGTAACCTCTAACAGAGTCCTTGGCTGCTATGACTCGGCCGTCTACACAAGAGCTCTCAGTGTGAAGAATCACATAAACTTAAGCTCAACAAGTGTTCGGCCACATGACTGATGCGAGAAGAAAGAGCCTGTAATTGGAGACAAATTATCTTGTCTGCGCTGTACAAACTGGCCGAGCTGTGAAGTATCCCAATCACATCTGGTACCACTTCTCTCCCTCCAAAAATCTAAACTTGCTGTCATACAGAATACCAAGAAACCCTGTCATCTCACTAAAGAGTAGCTCTTATGAGTTATTTATTTTGTCAGGTACTAACTAAAAAACTAAGAATATTGTTTTGGCAAATAAGAGATGTGTCCTTCTACTGTAATTGCACCTCCCAGCACATCCTGATGCTGCTGAAATATGCTGCATGGTTTAACATGGGTTCACACACAAAAGGGGATTTTGTGAAACTGATATTGTTTATGCTGTCTGTACCATGTCAGAACATATTATCAAGCTATAGACCGTTAGGGCTAAGCCAATCCACAACAACTATCTCCTCTCATGACATGCTTGATGAACTGGGCGTATTTGGGGCGTAACACAATAATTTTGAAATTCTGACCACACAGTAATCACACCAGGCAATTCATTCTGCGTCTAATGAGAAAATGCAAAAACACGTGTATACATTTCAAGCTATCCTAAGCCAGTGTATCTTTTCTATAAATGTTGTGGTCTTTTGTTCCTTGAGGGTCCCGTTATACACAGATGATATATCACCAACTGCTCCATCTCATATATTATGGGGTATACTGCCATTCTCTCTCTGCTATATCCATTCAAACCTGGCACACAATATCAATATTACTAACCAATAATAATAATAATAATAATAATAATAATCATCATCATCATAATATGATTTCCTCCTTTTGGGTCTGATCGTAGCAAAATACAGAAGCCTGCTGGTCTCCCTCCAAGAGCTCTGTAATCTCCATTCAGAGAGAGGGTCAGGCCTGGGTTGATTATGCCAACAGCATGGCCACATACAGTGCATCTCTTCCAGACTCAGGGGCTATTTTAGGTGAGAGTGCACTTTTCAAGCACTAGAAAACCAGCGGGCTGGAAAAACAATCCCAGAATAGCTGATCTGCTGCATCTGGTTTGTATCGTGACAAGCCTGCGATGACTCTCCAGCTCTAGATGGAAGAAGCAGGCGTAGAAAGCTTAAATGTTCCTTTACAATAGATTCCCTTTAAATAATACGGTAAACTAAACTACGCAATAAAACCATGAATCAACCCACAGTGATTAATGATGGCATTACATCTACGGTGACACAAATGTTACGTCTGGCAAAGACAAAGCAGATGGCTAGACAGTGATTCCATATCCGGGACAGTCTGGGAGGTGAGATATGAATCAGTAATCGGACTCTGTGAAATCCATAAAGTCGGCCACACGTGTGAAACCATATTTTGATACAGCAACTATTTACAGCTCTCATTAAACACTGCACTTACATGTACAGTATCTGAGCCCTGCACTGTTTCTGTTACCACACAGGCCACAATTAATATAAAACAACTGTTTATTATCTTTACTGCAGGTTCACGCATGCACCATGACTCATTCAGGATTCACTGAGATTTGCAACCGTGTACAATACAACGCTAAAAGAAATGCTTGCACTAATGAGAATGACTTAAGCACTTCTTTCGTAAACCTGCCCATTTCCCAATCTCTCACTATGACTGTTTATTATGTCAAAGGGTAAAGAAACAACAAAGAACAGTCCGGAGATGAAACCAGATCCTTTCCCAAAAGAGGGGTCTGAATTAAGTCCGGCGCATGAGGCGCAGTTCCACACAGTGTGGAAGATGTGGCCTTTCCCTATTTTGAAATTTTTAATATCCATGGTGAGAAAAACTGGGCAAATGCAGTGGGGCCCCGTTATAAATCATGTCATATCGGCTTTCTGGACAAGCAGAACAAAAACAGAGCCAACAGTTCAACAGGTCTCCTCAGTGTGTCTCTCTGTGAGAGCAGTGAAAATCTAACACACCATGATACTGTATAGTTAGTAATGTTCAAAGTCTCTAGACCCGAGGGGGGTCTTTAAGGGGAATTTGTAGCCCCACTCCATTAGGCCTTTCACATTGGCAAAAATCAGACAAAAGATCTGCACACTGCACTCATAGCACCCAGCACATTTAATTTCTGGGCCAATCAGAGTAGAGCTGGGTCTGGAGCTGGCTCCAAAGCTGGATCCAGCTCTGCTCTGATTGGTCCAGTCTGACAGTAGATTTCCTCTCAATCATGCAGATCACAACCACCTGAGTGATGAATGCGTTTTGTGTCTATATATTTTCTTGTTCTGCTTTGTGATGTTCATTTGACCATGCCTGACGATCGAAACGTTGTTGTGTTAAATTTAATTTGCTGAGAGCTGTCAGAGTGCGCAGATCTTTTGTCTGATTTTTTCAGTTTGTTTTCTTGATGCAGCACCTGTAGAAGTTTTTTGGACGTGCGTACCCTACGCTCTGTTGGCCCATCACATTGACCCCAGCAGAGCTGGAACTGAAGCTGAGGCTGAAGTCATACATCTGTGTCTCTGTGCTCCCTGTAGTGAGACCCTGACACTATGTTTGGATTGATGAGGTTAAAGAAGCAAGTCCTCACCCAAGCTGCTCCTATGTGATTGCAGCTGGCTGAGAGGTAGACGACAGGAGAGGAATCAGATTTTTAGATTTCAGATGGATTCCAAGCAGAAGGACCTCCAAGGCTCCGGCTTCTTATTACCTCTATGTCTCTTTCTCAAATGCCTCCCATGTCCACTGACCCCAGGCCAGATGTGGAACAACATTACTAATATCTACACTGGTTCATCCATTATGTCATGTGGGGCCTCTTTAGTGAGAGGTAATCTCGCTGAGGGCTAATGCGAAAATTACCCGGCAATAGTAATGTTTTCATTCTCAGGGGCAGGACAAAAAAGAAAAAAAATAGATGAAGCAATCAGTTTTGGATATCTGTAAGGCAAACCGGGTTACCATAATAACATTTAAAGAGATTAGTGTGACAAGTCCCAGTGTGCAGGCTGAGTCTCACATGCTAGCCTTGACAAGGGGGTCTGAGACACCGCACTGGGTTGAGGGGTGAAACCCAGTTCAGCAGCAGCTCTGGAGACACATTTAAGTAGATGGAGTCTACTGATCTGCACTCCCTCACAGGTAAAGTCACAACATAGGAGAAGTAAAATGGACACTGCGGGGAAAAAACATTACTTCATACTAATTTAATGACAAGAAAGAAAAAAAGATTCTCAGTGGATATAGATGAAATGAGATTATCCTTGGACAGGAAAAGAGTTAATGTGCCTTTGGTGTCTGCTGGCAGCGAAAGACAAAATATTAGGTGTGCAAAATCAATTAAAAAAGTTGAGATTGCAATATGGACTACTGTGATTTCCAAATCACAAGAGGCAACACATCAGAGGTACAACGTTTTAAGTTTTTCCTCAATAAAGCGTTCTAGTTCTGTGCAGTAGACTTTTGGCCTGCAGCAAAGTAAATCCTTCAAATTCAAAATGAGCAACCACATTCCACCCAAAACCTCCCAGAGACATTAAAATCTCAATAATCAAAAAGGTAGAAAAGGAAAAAGAAAAAAGATTTTATAATCAATAGCAATATAGAGACGCAGGCTCACTGGGCACCAATTCAGGCATTTAGTCAGTCTCACGTGCCAGGCTACCATTATTGCTCACTGCTTCTTCTGGGTTGCTATGTGAAGCACAACATTTCTGGGGTCTCCCAGGTCAGGCCCGTTAATGAGCGCCCGACCAGGGGCTTCGGGCCAGCGCCTCACCACTCCAAAGAAAATAAACTGAGGTCTATTTAACCAAACACATTGTTCTAGGCCAGACCAGGGGAGTGCAAGCACTGGGGCAATATTTGCACCACTGATACGAAAATAAAACCTCAGAAGGTTTACATACCTCTCTTGGTGGGACAGTGTTTAGGCAATAGTATTTATGTTGGAAGCTGTGTACATGGGAAGATTTTGTAACATAGGGCTGACACGCTTTATGAGAGAGGGAGGGAATTGCAACAATGCTGTTTCGGTTAGACTGGTACCTGTGAAGACATGAACTGGCCAGGTTGAGATGCAGGAGCAATAATCTCGGGCTGTCCTTCAAGCCACGAAATCTTCAAGGGGTTTTCACTCAGGCCACTTTCATTCTTAACTGCCAGCTCCTAAAAACACAAAGCAATCTGTGAGTGGATCATCTGATGGTTTGTCTACCAGTATTTTATAAAATATATATAAACATTTTTATAAATACAATATAAATCTCCCTGTCCTGAAATCTAGGAAATTTGTCTTGTATCCATCTTACACCTGGGTATTTGTTCAGAGACTGTTGGTATATTATACATAATGAAAAACACATGTAGACAAGGACAAAGGTGGATTGTAAGTGGGCCAACTCCCAGAGCAAGGCTGGGACCTGGAGATGGGCAGGCAGAGACCACATAACCTGTGCCCAGATCCCTGTAGACTGGCAGACATGCTCTCTGGAGTGAAACCACACGTCGCGGTGAGGAAGCCACAACAAAAAAGCACACCATCACGACAAAAGGCCTGAGGATCCAGACAGTGTGGAACAATGAGGCGGCTCAAGTTCTTCCGTCCAATGGTTCCCATCAGCACAGAGATCTCTACACTTCAGAATGACTAAAACATTAGTTTAGGTCGCAGAAACTGTCCTGAGGCTGGGAAGTCTATGACAGGTGTCATTCTTTGTAATAATCAAACTCAGCAGGTGACCTGAAACTTTGAGGCATGTGAGTGGTAAACAAATGTGGTTCTATGCAAATGTCTGCTTTGGAAAAGATTTTCATTACTGAACCAACAAAATGAGGACACTGACTGGGGAAGAGTTAGGTACTTACAGCTGCTCTCACAGTTCCAAATTCAACCACAGCGCTTCCTTTCTTCTTACTCGATACAATCACATTCAAAACATCCCCATACTAGAGGTAAGAAACGGGAGAATAAAAGAAAAGTCAAATGGAGGAAGAGGAGAGATGCAGAACATTCAAATTAGTATTTCCTTTCACAGCACAATCCACAACCATGAAAACACAAAGCATATGCAGACTGAAAAACTCAAAACACGAGTGAATATAACACTATATAAGACTTCTGGAATAAAAGTTAGGATTCAATATGTGTTTGGTTATTAAACCTAATCTCTAATGATAGGGTTCATATGTTTGGGACAGAGCCAGTAATACTGCAGAGACATTCAAGTAACATCACGTACAAAAGTAGGACCTCTGTGACTTCTCAAAAGAGACAAGAGGCAATACTCATCATCTTAGCTGCTCCTAGTGACAACATTTGATAAACAATATTTTTGGCATGGAAGCTGAAATTAGATGCAGTTCTCATCCAACTCCCTGCCACAAATCACAGGGAGGAGAGGTTGGCCAAAGAGGGGAGCAGGGAGAAGAGCATCTCAGTCATTCCCTGATCTTTGTCCGAGAGAGATGGAGAGAAGAGGAGGAGGGCTAGAAACTTGTCTTAGCAGCCATTAGCAGAGCAAAGGGTTTTCTGAATTCCTCAGGGTTTGTATCACCTATAACTAGGCCTTCTGTCATTAACCTCTCCCTGCATAAAGCAGGGGCTTGGGAGCAAAGAGTAGGAGGAACGTGGCCTTTGACAGTCTCATCCTGTGAAAATGTAGCTTTCTGGGAACGGGAAAGTCCAGGAATGCTAATGCTTACTAAGGACACTCTGGAGCAAGCCAACAGTGACAAAGGAGACTCTCAAAAGGCCTCTGTTTCATAAAATATAAATATCTTAACATGTTTTTTTTCCCTCCTTAAACGAAGATGTATTATTTTAAGCAGCCAAAGTACACAAGTCCGCACACGTACGCATACAGAAGTATACACCAGCATACTTGCTTTCCCACGCAGCGGTGGCTATTTCTACTTGCCCAAACCATTAACTGTCACTCATTGGAGCTTGCCATCTCAAACAAAAGTTTTGCCTAAAATGTATTCCCTTTGCTTAAGAATTTAAAAGGGGAACAACGCTTTTTTCCACAGTCTTTATTATGACATAGCCCTCCTGCCTGGGACCATATTGATTGAGTTCGTGCAGAGGAGAAATTTGAACGCCTTTTTCCGGACAGCTTGACGTCAGTGACACTTGCCCTATCCTCATTTCAGGCCAACCTATGCTCGGCCAAAAGCCCTTGTGACGAATCATAGCATAAGGTGGTACTGGGTTGCATGAGAAGAGCACATTTCCTAATGCCTCCCTTGGCACTGCTTAATCACCTGGTAAGAAGGGCACAAACAATGGCGTGCATGGCTTTAAGAGGGCACTACAACATTGCCCTCAGCACTTTCACTGCAACAAAACTTAATGGGCCTTGTTTAAGGGGAGGAATAAAAAAACAAAATCTACAGCGCTGATGTCATGCAGACCTCAAATATGGCCGGACTCTGCAGGCAGGTTTGTTTACCGTGGAGCTCTGCTTTGGGACAGCAAGGATAAAGATGTAAAATTCTATCATTATACAATATATGGAATTTTATATTGCAATAGCAATATATATTCTAATATAGTGAATTTCCTGAAAATATAACAGAGAAACAATTCATAGATTAAATACCCAGATGGGAATGTCTGTTTTTGGTTAATCCAGTCAATTAAAGACATTACATATTAAAGTACTTCATCACATTGATGCAAAATTCCTGTAAATCCAAAATCCCTGTAAAGCAGTTCTGCTCATTAATTTATAACATCATTTACAGCCAGATATATTAAAGGTACAGCTACTTCGGTACTCTCAAGGTATATATTATCATATTACCCAACTCAAAATGGTACCTTACTGTAACTCTGTGTTGTCCTAAAGGCAATAAATGATATAAGTATTTTAACATTGTGGCACTACTTGTTTGATTTTCAGGATGTGTACCTTTTGTAGAAGTCTGAAAAGAATGTCTTCAGAGTAGCCTCCATTCGTCTCGTCATCTTTTTTACACTTCCACTTTAACTGGAATGAGAAGGAAGACAGAAAGGAGGGGCCTACATTAGTCATGAGGGCTCATGAGGGCTTAAGATGATGTCTAATCATTAGAGCACAATTGATTAAACTCAGCTGACCAGGAGACAAAGCATGCATGCCACGCAGGCTTGGCTCTGATGACACACAGATTACCATAACCTTCAAGACATACTGGAGTTACAGGAGAAAGATGTTGTTAAGCTCTTGGAACATCACCCTGGCACCACCTGTGAGACCTGCAGTCAATTTCCATTCATACTGACGGTGACGGACAGCTTAAAAAGGGTGAAAATTAACACGCGGAGCCCCGAACCAGAGAATACACGGTGACTCACCTAAAGCACAACACCAGACACAATGATGACTAAGTAATCCAAAGCAGGTCGATGCCCAAGGTACTCTGTTGTGGGCAGAAAGCGAGGCAGTGCTCCTCTGGAATGTGTTGTGTCTTTATTTGAACTGTGGTCAACTTATTTGCTTGTGTAACAACGTTTTTGTGTCTTTACTTAAATCTTGATACTTGCCATATTGCACTGTGTGGATGCTGTTTTAGAAATTACCATACACCTATTTTCTGCATAAGAGCTGAACAGCTCCAATGAACAGCCTCCACAAAGGACAACAAGATCATTTATCACATTTTTTTTTTTTTGACTTGCTTGGAATCCTGTCACTAAACGCTGATGTGAGTTCCCGTTCTCCTATAAAAAGATGTTGTGCAACTTCTCATATCCATGTACAAAGTACAGCAGAGTCTAGCCAATATCACACTAAGAGCTTAAAGTAGTATTATAAATGGCAAGCACAAAGTGTTGATTCAGCTCCAGTATTCTGCTCACTGTCAGAGAAACAGGATTTCTGGGAATTTCTTTACCAACAATTACGGTTGAAAACGTACATTCTCCTTCCAAGAGCAGTCTCCTGTACCCGCTGATAACCTTCTTACCCATTAATCTTCAAATAAGATGTCTTTTGCATGATGTGATGTCTACAGTTTTAGCCCACCACAACACTGACACAACATGCTGTGTTCTCCTGCTCCTAGTTTCAATAAATATATAGATAGGAGAGATATTAGTGGAACCAAACCAAATGGCTCTTTCTGCTTTTGATGTTCACTTACCTTGTGAACACTAAAAGGAGATATCAGAATATATCGGCGGAATAAAGTCTAGAATGAAAATCTAATTTGAAAGAGCTGTCATAATGTCAAGCATCACTAAGATTTGTTTTTTAAGAAATGATTGACGTCAGAGTCGTTGCAATAGCCTCCAATCCATCAACACAGGATTCAGGTTAAATCTTGAATACCAGGATAATTCTGAACCAGGTTAAAGACATAATATTACTTTTACTGGACGTTGTTCTCGATCTGAGTCTAGAAACAACACAGGAAAGACATTAACAAAAAAAATATTGGATGCAAAAGATAAAAAAATATTTTGAAATAGTAGAAACGACTCAATAGCCGCTGAGATAGAGCTTTACACTAATGTTCCCATGTCCTTGAACATAACCCGTGATTCTGTCAGTCTTACGGCTGCTGTTTGTTTTTCTAACTGAATACACAAATGTCAGGGAATGCACTAGATGGCTATCAAATTTTAAAACCAGATTTAATGTCTAAATACATTAGCTAACATCCCCAGTGTCCCTTAATATGTGCAGGCTTGGCCGTTTCCAGGAGGAAATATAATAAGCCCTCTCTTGGCATAGTTACAGGTCTCCTGACGAAGTCGGGCCTACCCTGGAAGAATGGGCGTTAGAACAGCCCGTGCGCTCCGTGGTGAGACAGCGTATGTGGTCTCCAAATAATGAATTACGAATTTTACAAAGGTTCTACGAAAATTTCCACTGAGGTTCTGCCTGCACTTTCGATCAAATGGAGCAGTTCCTCCTGAATATGCTGGGACACCCCCCCCCTCGTCCCCTGACTAAAACCCCATAGTTGAAAGCCCTACCTTCAATTTGGGGGTCACATTGCTCTTGGAACATCTCTCCACTCCTGAGTCTGAGGAAAAACATGAGGGGAAAGATGAGACAGTTCAGTGAAAAGACAAAGAAACAGTTGTTTTGTTGAGGCAAGAAATATGGAACTCAAGAGTGTCGAGGGACTCATGCAGACGAACAGCAATTTTAAATTGGCTGTCACACAGTAAATGTATGGCTCTTGCTACAGTCTGATGATCCACAGAGTGCCTCTCGAGATGGAACAGACAGGGTGCTCATCCAGGGGAGGGCTGGGGAGGCCTGACTGCGTGCAAATGGAAGAGACTCAAAAGACGTGCTGACTATGCATGAGTAATTGTCCAGCCACAAAAGTGGTCTTTTCTAGGGCCAAGAATCAGTACTTCCCTTAAATACCCACACTTCCATAGTCTTATTTTACAAGACTCTTAATTTTTTCATGGCTCCAGAACGGAGACACAGAGGCTTTAACGCAAAAATATTATCAAGCGGTTAAACGTTTGATGGACAACTGTGTGTGTGCGTGGTGCTTGGCATTCCTATGCTACCTTGCCAAGTTGTCTTACTGCCAAGAAACTAAAATAGACCTCTTTAAAGTGTTTTAAAGCAAAACATAAATTCAGATCTACATTAAGTTATTGTTATTGTTTTTTATGTGAATAATATTTGGTGAACCACAGGGTGCCTGGTGACTGCTGTGGTTGGATTGACAGTATGATGGCTGGGAAACACAGGGGTTCGCTCAGCTGAGGCTTTCGGGATAGTAAAAGGACTTCACTGGATCAAACTGGACTTATCCAGGCAGAACAGGACTGCACTGAACTGGTTTGGTTAACCCGGACTGGAGCAGACTGGACTAGGTTAAATGTTGTAAATGTAAAAGTGGACATTACTTCTCTGAGTGTAGCCTCCTGTTTGCTGCTGCTGTGCCTCTCTTTCTCTCTGGATCTGCTCTCTGATGAGCCTCTGTTCCTCCTCAAGCTGCCGGGATCCCTCCTCTCTCAAACGGGCGATCTGGTGAAAAGAGAAACATACAATACAATAATGAGCACAAAGAGAAATACTGGTTTTGAGTGACAGCAACTTATGCATCTTTACTCATCATTAAGCACTGATGTAATTCATCACCGGTATGGATCTCCCATTCTAAGTCACCCTTTCTGCTATTCTGTATTTCCAGGAGAGCGAGCAGACCACCTTATTTCTTCAGTTAAGGCAATAGCACCTTGAGATGAGACAGAAAATGGAACAGTGCCACCTACTGGTTACCTCCTCACCCCAAGGCAAGGCACATGGCCACGTATTTACATGTAGTGAGCACAGTGAGCACATGCCATTACTCACCGTGGAAGCACGCACACCATTTTTATTTATCATTGGCTTTCTGAACAAAGTGCATCAAGTCATGCAATATCACCTAATGGGTTTACTGATAATTATGATATGGCAGTGATAGAGCCTTTGTTCCTGACCCAAGTCTTTGGAAGATTTCAACTCAATCAGAAGGGAGCATTTGACGAAAAACAGAATAAAAGCACCTGGGTGTGCTTCAGAGTTTCCTGGATGCACTGGAATACCTTGTTCCCAGTACATCGCTGAGGCCTGTAATATAGTGAGATTTTTATTTTTTTATTTTCTATATCTTCTCTAGTCAATGTTTGCTGCAGGATCATCTCTCCCATGGTTTCTATAAATTATCTTACCTCTTCTTCAAGGGTTCTAGTGATTTGCACCTCCTCCTGGCTCTGAGCTTCTGCTTGTCGCTCTCTGGACTCCAAGTCTGTCGGAGCAACACACACACACACACACACACACACACACAGAGTCTGTATCTCCTTCATATACTCATACTGAATCTCTTTTCCACAATGAAACAAGACAGAACTGTGCTACTCATACTCGATAATCCATGCAGCTGTCCTTAGCACTTAAAAAAACTCATTGTTTTAACTCTGGAATATAGAAGTCAATAAAAACTGATTTAAATAAATGTAGCCCTTCACAAAACCAAGACAATAATCATTTTAATAAAGAGTGAATCAAGAACCTTGAAATGCTTTGAGAATTGCAAAGTGACTCACCAAGCTTAATTTTCTTCCTCTTGTCATCTAGTTTCCTGTTTCTTTCTTCTGCTTGTTTCTTGGCAGCGCAGATCTTATCATAGGCAGCCTGAAAACAGTATTAGACACCAGAATTAATTGTGTCTGTGTGTGTGTGTGTGTGTGTGTGTGTGTGTGTGTGTGTGTGTGTGTGTGTGTGTGTGTATCAGCACTTTTCTGACAAGTTTGGAGGCAATAGTGGTTTTACCTTGGCAGCGGCATCAGTTAGCACCTCAAGAGCCTGGGACAACTGGTGGAAGAGCTCCACTAGAAGAAAGTGGACGAGAGAAGCGAGATAACTGAAAATGCTGCCACTGAATACACACAGAAATACTTTTTCCATTTGAGGGTTTTTTATATTATTGCTTCAGGAAACAATGTTTTACATGTGATCTTTAAAAACTAAAGTATGGCTACAAATTCAAAATTATATAACACTGGTAACTCAGTTGTCAGTTTGACAACGAGAGATAGAAGAGAGGGTGATGTTGGCGTGAAGAGAGTGAAGTGAACATGACATCTACCGGGGGCTCATGCCAAAAGAGGCATTATGTGATCAGTGTGATATCCTCAAGCTGAAGCTGGGACACGAGGCTGAGACAAATTGAGACATTTTATGCTTTAAAAAGGTGCCGTAAGTCTCACGAAGCCTGTTTCCTCTGATGACACAGCCGCGCATTCCCTCACAAACCCTTGGTCTCTCCATCGATCTTCCATTAGAGCACCTCGAGGGGCCACTGCTGTGTTACCACACAAGACTCCACCATCCCAGTTGTCATCTAACACACACACACACACATACGAATGTACACAGGGAGACCACAATCCCACTCCCCATCATACAACCGCCACACTACTGCACTATACTAGCCAGGCTTAATGATTCACTTATGGGAGGCCTAACGGGCCGATACTGTTACTCCCTGTGGGGACTGGCAGTGCACACTAACAGGAGGCTCTGGAAATCACGCTGCCAGCAGAGGCGGTCAGGTTACCTACATGCATATAATGGGCTGGAATGAAATCCAACTGGGGGGAGACCTGCCATGCCCACTAGGCAGCTCAGAGTGTCACAACATGGGGGGTTGAGGAAAATGAGGGAATAGCAGGGGGTGTCTTCAGTCAGCGAGGAATCATGACCCCCAAGTCACCTCTTACATGCATACAACCTTCCCCTGAGGGGCAGCGAGTCCCAAGACTTGCTCGGCTCTCGTGCGATCGAGACCAAGTCTGTCCATGTGCGGGTTCAAGTGTTGAGGCCCTCCAAACCACTTCTTTTCCATTTCTGGGAAACCGACCCCCTGCTTTTGTATTATCCCTCTCAACCACCCAACCCCACCAATTTCCCAGTTTTTTTTCCCTGACATAATCAGGAATTGTGTGAAGCATCCAGCAACCACATAAACCTCACTTGAAAACATGCCTCATGACCAGTCTTTTTGTCCAAGGTGCCTTCCCCCCCCCGACAAAAAGCTACATTGAGATTTCCTGGTCTAATTATTGACATGCTGGTTGGCGACAGGCCGCGGAAGGACTCATAAAGCTAAGGAGGGATGAGGTGCAGGAACACTGGTGGTGACGGTGGTGACGTTTGGCTTGTCCTGTCTGGCTAGAAAGCCGGCGGGAGAGACAGGCGCTGGTTAGACTTCCTTCAGAGTGCCACTGTGGCTAGGCTGCCTGGCAGGGTATAACTTGCTGAGAGCGCTACTCTAGAGCATTTATTTTTGGTTGTGAAGCGAGATGGCCGCTCGGTCAGATGATTAATCCTAATTCTTTGGAAAACAATGCAGGAATTGGATACACAAAATAATAAATCTTGTTCCAGTTCTACTGGGTGACTGACAGAGGTCTGTGGCTCAGAAAAGAGAGAAGGTGAAGAGAAACAAACACATTAACTGGCTCACTCACCTGCTTTTGGGTTGTCTGGGTTCTTGTCTGGATGGCATGTCAGGGCTTTCTGTCGATAAGCTTTCTTGATCTAGGAGAAAAACAGAAGAACCCCTAGAGTTACGGAGAGTGGAAAATGTTGATTAAGACACAAAGAGAACGAATCATCCACTTAAGCACAGGTTTTGGCCATGTGAAAGTGAAATTCTTACTCTCAGTAACAATTATCTTTATCCTGTCGTCTTTGGCCCAGAAAAACCAAAGTCTGAATAAAAAATGATGGTCCCATTGAAATAATGGCACAAATGGTAACAGGCTTGACATGAAAGCACTGGGGGTGAAATGTGGTCTGCATTTAAATAAAAATCAGGGATTGTATTGTTTGGATCAAATCAACACCTGAGCTGATCCTCTGCTTCGTGTCCTTTTGACATGTTATTAATGGAATCTAACCACCGCGGCACACACTGCATAGTGAATTACCCCTACAAGAATTCCAAACTATTCTCAGGCCCATTGCCAGTTTGCAAGATAAATGTGGCCTGAGTTGCAGCCTAGTATTAGTCCATCTATATTCAAACTTTTAAAAAAATGTTACAATAACATACACAAACAGAGTGCCATTGTCTATAACAAATCTGAGAAGGCCGCCATTAATATCTTAGGCTGGTAGCCAAAACTTTTGGGGGGTTCAGAGAACCAAAGTGGAAAAACTAAACAATACTTTGGAGTATTGAAATGTCATATGAGGTTTTAGTTATGGCTGATTTTTTAACTCTAGGTCACTGCTTGGAATGTTAACCATTCATTGGTCCTTCTAGGGACCAGTTAATGACAAGGTGTTTTTCATTAGATCTCCGCTCCTCTGGAGAAAGAAGGGAAGCAGGAAAACTTTCCGTGGAGACCAGAGGGGGCTGTAGAGTGCAGCGCTGAAGCTTTCTGCACACACGCTCATATATTTGCATTGCATGCTAAGGATTTGGCACATGCATCCCCCATACATCCAAGCTCAGACGCAAACACACACACACACACACACACACACTGACATACACTTTCTCACCAGTCTTAATCAGCCATGCCAACGTTCTGCATGTCTTCACGTAACCCCCCTTAGCGCAAATCAGTCTGCTGCCAGTATGCTACGGGCCACATAATTTGGGAGCTCCTTTTTTCATGTCTGGGAAACGTTTGCATTGGACGCCTTGTCCTCTGGCATATGCAGTGTTTCCCTGTGTGTTGTTTTGCACAATTTTATCTCTAGAATGCACGCCAAAGCATACAGAGCTGACTTTACTGGGGGGAAAACAAACTCGGAGGGAACTGAGCAGAATGGTGTAATCCATCAGTGTCAAGTCCTTTTTAACAGCAACTCCAATGAGTCTCTGTGACAGTCAACCTAGACACATTAGGCTAGATGCCCATTGTCCAAGGTACAAGAGCAAGGCCTCCACATGATTATATGAAAGCAACAAGCCTCCAGTGAGCCCTCTGGAGATTATCGTGGCTCAGACAGCTCCTAAATGTCACAAGTCCTTTCTTGTATCTCTTGGTCAACATCAGATTTTTTTTCTCGTTACAGATCAAACAGTAAATGAGAACTTGGTTCATTGAGAGGGCTTTGAGAGAATAGACTTCATTTAAGAGATATTTAGTCTGGCTGCTTGGCACACAGAGCCTTCCTATAGATCGAGACTGACATACAGGGCTGTGGACTGACGCCAAACACATGCTTACTGTTGGCCTGAGACTACTTTTCAGCCTCCCTCTGTCAGTTTCTCCCTTTTCTTTTCTCTGTGCTCGCTATCATAGCTTTGTCCAATTCTCTCCAAAGACTTTTGGAAGGTACAAGCATGGAAATGAAAACTCAAGCTCAAGTTCAAATGTATTGTCATTCATCCGTATACAGCTGAACGAAATACTGTTTCTCTCTGGGACCAACATAATGCAAAAAGGCAAGAAATGCCATCATGATAGTGATAACAGCTGGAAAACTCCCCGCCTGACAACACATAGAGTTTTGTGTACATTTTCACTGACAGTTTCCAAATGCAGGCTGTATAGTTTTAGATATTTGGATGGGGTTTTTTTTCTACCGCTCCAAGCAGCTATTGGTTTCCATTCATTTCCATATGATATGAAAATCAACTATAATAAAATCCATAAAACTAGCTTGAGTTGCGTAGTACATCACAGTGAACACGTCTGCATTCATTATTGCCAGTGTTACATAATATTTGTGTGGTAATGCAGTTTAAGTGCAGACTGATTAATACAACCTTGGCAAAACCAAATGCACCTTGATGCTTACTGCAAAAACGGGCAAGCAAGTTTCAAAAGAGTGTGCATTTTTTAAAACCATACAGAAATTTATTTCAAGCAATGGATGCCTGGAATGGTAGAAAAATACATTAAGATTTCTAAAACAAAGTAACACAGTTTGCAGCTGCAAGGTTTAGCATGTTTGATTTTAAATAAAGGGGGCTAAAACACGCAAAACCACTGCTATGGTCCTTTAAGAGCTCATGCCGTGTCCTCAGCTCACACTCACTCTACTTCTCATGTTCTTCATCACCTGCAGCCAGCTGACAAGATAAACATGTCTCCACATCTGCTGTAAACATAGCAGATGTCAGGACAAAAGTATGGCCAGTTGAGCTGTTTGACAGGCACAACCTGTCATCGTTGATGCTGTTCTGGTGGAGCGCTGCCATGTTGCACGTCATCATCTTTGTCCCACTGAGTTCAGTTAAAGATCTAGTTAACACACATATAAAATACTACATTTCAGTTAATTATCCTCCCTCCCTTTCTCTCGTGTCTTTTCCTTTTCACTCTCTCTCGCATCCTTCACGATATCTTGTCTCTACTGCGCCTCCAGTGCTGTTTTGTTAAATAATACATGATTACTCCCATCAATGCCGTAACACGCAAGCCTTAACTGACGCTGGAATCCCCTGAAGCCCCTTGGTTCTACAAACTAGAAGCCAAAGCAGGCCAACGTTTGGAGAGGTTAGCACATGTGTGGATAAGAGCTCTAAGATAGAGTGGCATCTTCTTACAGGACTAATCCAGTCAATTACTGTAGCAATTATCTTTGTGCAGTTCACCATGACCTTTTAGGATTGGCTCTTGAATCAGTTATGAGTAAGACATGAAGAGAAAACCAGAAGAACTCCTGGGCTAAAACCAACTGCTGTCCCTTGTGCTTACCAGTGAGCAAAAATGTTAGTATTTAATTATGCTGTGTCTTCTATCTCTTCCATTTCAAATTATTCTAGATTATCACATGCCCATTTCCCTTGTCTCTCACACAAGACAAACTGAACTGCAGAGATCTCAACTATTTCCCACGCTTCAGTTTGTGGAAGGAGGAACCAAGAAATCAAGGAAAGTCTCCAATCTTGCAGCAGCATGGCCAACAGTAGCCTAATGGTTAGTGCCTGGCGAAAAACAGACTCCCCGTGCCTCCCTGATCCCTGCTTGCCACAGTCTTAACTCCATGCCCACATCTTGTCCTCATTACACCAGTCTTTGGTGCCAATTATAGTTGACAAACTGGTCCTGGTGCAGCCGCAGCACAGCCCGCGCAGGGCCCCCAGCCTGTGTGGCTGATTAGCTGCCTGATCTGCCATGGGCCCATCCTCAGTAATTACAACGCTCTGCTATTTACAGGACATTATCAGCTAGAGGAAAATAATAACAGGCACGACAGGGAGAAGGAAGGAGGGAAGTAAGGACAGGGGCCAAGAGGACAAGACCGCACAGAGAAAAGGAGAGCTAAAAGTATAAAGAAAATCGGATGTAATGAAGAGAAAGGGAGACACTGTGATTGACTTCCCATGTGCTTGTGAACCTGACCAATCCTCCAGTCAAACTGGGCATTAATTCAGTATTATCCTGTATTAACTTTTAATGGAATGGCATCAAGACGAGATGATCGTTTTGTTACAAAGATCTGCTGACCAAATTAATTCATGTTTCCAAGCTAATTGGGATTGAAAAAGTTTCTTATTTATGTTTTTATTTACATCATATGTGAAGAGGTTTGTCTGATGTAATATAAAACTGTATTACACAGATCAATGCATTGAACATAAATCGCCTGGGCAATGCTGTCTGATGTGAAAGACCTGAAACACCCAATGACCACAGGGTGCATCGCTGATGATGTGCCCCAGTGCACCATAGGATGCAATAACAATCATAATCTACCTGCCCTGACCAAGCAGACACTCAAAGAAATAACTCATCACTGAGAGCAATGAGCTTACAATGCACTATTACAGTGTAATGCAATCACCTCTCCTTGGATGCTCTCTCTGGAAGTCAATCATCCAGGCATGTGGTTACTGCATATACTGCAACACATCAGGTACACTACAATTTAAGTAGCTGAATAAACCACAAGACATTTTGTGTGGCCTTGGCTGTTGACATTGTTTCACCAAGCAATCTGTGGTAGGTAAAACACACACTTGGGTGATTATTACCCAAGCCCTGCTGATATGCATGAGCATAACTCTTTAAATGGTGGCTAGCCTTCCCCAACAGCCTCCGTCAGCACTACAAGAATAAAAGCAAACCCCTGTCATCCATAGTCATTAAATCATAGACTCTGACATGCCAGTTTCCCCATCATTTATCAGCCAGCAAAGCACAGAAGAAGGTCAACAGCAGTGATAACAGAAAGAGATGCTAAATAGAACCAGGAGGGGATGCACAACGCAAATCCCCTACGTCAAGGCAATGTTTTACAAGCTGTGGCTAAGCCCACATAAACAGGCTCTGGGATGAGCTTTCTTCCCCCCTCTCTGTGATAAACAACATGCCTGATAGTGGTGGTGGAGCAGCGGGCCAAACAACTGGGATAAGTAGCCCATGATGACATCTGTCTTCACACACTTGATTGATTTTTGAGCCCCTCCAGACTCAGTGCACTACACACACAAACCCTCGCTATCTCCCTCGACCATCAGCAGACCTCACAGAACCAGGCTTCTGCATTTTGGAGTCTCAGTTCTACCCAAGCCACAACCACTAACTTCCTCCAGGATAATCCTCTGGGGAGGACAGGACTTTGAAATCCAATTAAGAAATTAACTTCTTCCCTCGTTTTGGCAGCAATTCTAATTTCCCTTCGGGCCTGTGGATTCTAGATGCTGGAAACTGTGAGGAGAGGTGGATTCAGGAGATCATGTTGAACCGCTCTGGGAAATGGGAAATGAAGAGGAGAGTCAGGGAACCTTCCCAGAGTTGATTCGAAATCCATGCAGGCACAAAATGTCATTCAGGCAAAATTCTGTTTGTAGTATGCAGAAGTGAGCAAACTTATGTAATCTTTTGTAAATACACTGTCCATAGTACTGCAGCATTTTCTGCCCAAATAAATGATTAATTTTCCAGGCCTCATCAGATGTAATCATTTTACTTTTACATTTTACTTATATGTGATCAGTTATGTTGGTTTAGAATTAGATAAAGAATATACATTGAGTTGGCAGACTCAAAACCATAAATTAAATTCACATCCTTACTATTTAGAATTGATTAAAGCTGAAACAATTAGTTGATTAATCAATTAGTAAGTAATTTGTGAAAGAAAAAAGGCCAAACATTCCATAATTCTAGCTTCTCCATTGTGATTTTTTGCAGCTTTTCTGTTTTATAGTATTGTAAGTTAAATATCTTTGGAAAACAAGGAATTTGATGACGTCTCATAGAGCTCTGCAACTGTGACTAGAATTTTTTACTTTTTTTTCATAAACCAAATGATTGATCAATTAATCGAGAAAATAACTGGAAGATTCATTGATAATCAAAATAATCGTTAGTTGCAGCCCTAGAATTTACATTCACGCATAGCGATACCAAAGACTTAGCTGATGCAATGTCGCCACCCAGTGGCCTTTTCGGTGTATCACACCTTTGCGATTCGGCCATTAGCAGGTTTAACTGTCTTTGGCTACCTACCTAGGGTCTCACACGACCTAAAATGTCACTCTTCGCTTTACTTACCTGGTGTTTCAGGTTTCAGAAAAAAGACTCCTTGTGTTACGTTGTGTACACACGCACACACAATACAAACACACGTCTACAAGCTCCACAGTAGGAAGCTATCATAGCCTCATGCTTGCAGACAAAAACGTCCTCACACACTTACAGTCTCTACTTGTACAAACACAACTGTTTTTTAACATTTAGCTAACACTCGGATAAACTGTGTGCTAAAACAATAATATCCAGCCTGTAATACGCTTACTAACGGCTAACTTAACTGTGATACGCTGCTTTTTATCTCACTAGCTCAACAGTTAGCTTAGCTAATTTACACACCTCTTTCGTTGTAGCTGTGCTGTCAATACCGAGTAAACCATACAGGTCCATCTGTAGGATATCCTTGGCCTTTCCGGACATTTCTGCCAACAACAAGCTACAGTACCAACACAGAAAAACAATGAATGTAGACGCAATGTTAACGTTTGGCTAATTCAACTGTTTGTTGTTGTTCCAGTTCCAGGCAGCATGAGTTTGACGTCGTCGACCTTTCAACTAGGATGTGCACTGCAACCTGGGAAATGTAGTTTTTGTCCGTCTGCTGTTCTTCTAGGAGCTGTAGGATAATGCAGAAGGATTTGGAGCATTTACATCGAAAAATAGGTTTTATAAGTCCTAACCTTTTTAACTCGTTATAACCTGTTTGTGGTATCTTTGTGGGCTGCTAACAAGTGATAAATCAGGTATTAAAGGCCGCATCAGCAATTTGTTTGACCATATAGATTTGAGCTATATTCATGGGCATAGTTAAAAAAATTGATTTGTAGGTGGAAAAGCTGCATTGTGTTTGTTACCCATTTTGCTATTCATTAATTGTTTTATCTCAACACTTTTCACAGTATCATGATACTATTGATTTTTGAGGCTGTTCCAAATATTCAGAATTGAGAGTAAAAAACACAGTAAAGGAAGTATTGGCCTTCATTATCGTTCCACATAAACACATGCACATTAAAAAAACATATTTACCAAGGCTCCCTTAAATCTGTTTATTAAAGAGTTGTGACATTTTACATTTTAATAACAAACTTATCTGCTCAGTTGCAATGCACTCTGCCAACTCTGCTGCATCAGATTGTTGTAACAAGTACAGAGTGCTCTCTGGTGGACAAATTATGTAACAGCGACACTGTCTTTAAAAAATTATCAAGCTCTTTTCTGTATTTGTTTTTACATTTACATTTTACATATCACATTTAGTTATTGCAAATCTGCCCACATAAACACCCATACTTATATATCTGTGATAAGCCAATATCCCGTCATAGCATCAGCCCTTGCAGTGAATCAGTCAGGTTCTACAGGAACTATAACAACAGTTTACATCTTGTGTTTGTATTTTGGACAGCCGGGCTCCACCTTCGTTTACATTTGAATCATAGTGTAGCCTGCTTAAGTCTTTGGTTTTACTTAATAAAACCTGAAGGCACCTTGTATCAACTGTAAAACGCAAACAGAAAACTACTATTTAGACATTTTCACCCAGGACCATTTCTTTTGTGTTTTTTAGTTGTAGCTATATTTTTAAAAGTTCTGATTATGGCTTTTCTGGGCTAGTTTCAGGTTCTAGGCCAGTATGGTAATCTTGATACGCAAGGGGTCACCAGTAACATGAGGAATACTTTAGCTGAATGCTAATAATACTATTGCTTTGATTTGAAGAAAGGATCATGAACAAAATTCTTTAAAAAAACAGCTGTTTTGATCTGTTATTGCTACACAGCAGTGATGAACAAACAGCTGGCAAGTGTATAGCCCAAAAGCATATCAACATCTGGTATCTCACATAAGGGTCATTATGACAAAATTTATAGTATTTGTGTAGAATTCATTTTTATTTAATAACCCTAATGAAATTTCCAAAACAGAGATGAACTTGTGTTTTTTGTTTTCCGGATATGATTCTGTCTGTGGTTTACTGATAACCCTGCTGTTTTTTTACCAAGATAATTCATTCTTGCAGCATTTCCTGTAGGGATCCATGGTGATGCAGGATTAGGAACATGTCCTGACATGTCTTAGAGCAGCTCTCCTTTTCTAAAATCTAGTAGGTAAAATAAAGGTTATGAAAAAGCTACATGTTTTTTGCACATTGTTTGGAAATATTATGATCACTCTGTCACCTCAGGGTGTTCAAAAAGATTGGCTTCTCTCAGGATGTACATCCTGAGGAACTGTGTTACTGCCTCCTATAGCATTTAGTATGTTCAGCCCATCATGTCACTTGCAATGACCTTTCTTTCCTTCCAGTATACCTATGACAAACACAGTAGAACTACATCCTATAATCACTGACACAAGACACACCCTTGTAGAGGCCCATAAGGTAGAAGGTTTTGCAGCAGGACTAGTAGGTTAAGGGTCAGTTTTGCATAAAATCATGGTTGAAAATCACTTGATGTGTACACATGTATACAGAACAATGGACGGAAATGTGACAATGATGTTGACTTTGAAGTATTGGGAGCTTGATTCCAGCTGATGGGTTCCATCATCCTGTTCAACTAGCTCAGCAAGACAGTTGGTGACTATTCATGATGCACTCATAATATTTGCTCAGTAGCTTTTGTTGCTATTGCTCAGTTTAAACAAAGCAGTCTCATGTGTAATCAGTATTTTCACTGTGACAGGCTGTGCGTA
This sequence comes from Macquaria ambigua, assembly GCA_008360985.2. NCBI lineage: Eukaryota > Metazoa > Chordata > Actinopteri > Centrarchiformes > Percichthyidae > Macquaria > Macquaria ambigua. The sequence continues at coordinate 129,977 of VMKM01001437.1, forward strand.
TTCTTTGGTGTTGTAACTTGAGTACCCATGTTGCTGATTTCTCAGTGGTGTCCCTGGTAGAAGCCCCATTTTCCTCTAGATTAACAAAACATCTTATGGTGATAACACTTTGGCTCAGGGGACCTAAAGCAGCGCAACAATACAATTACTCTATAGCTTCCTGTCTCTGAGGCAGTGAAACTATAGCAGGCTAAATAGCCAAGGCATAATAACCACACCACCCTGTTGCTTCATCACAACTTGCTCACCATTGCTGTCCTTAAGGAGAAATGCAAACATACTCAAGGCAGTTCATGAACTTTGTATTATTTTGGTGATTTTAGACACAGGAACATTTTGACTCTAAAATCCAAAATAATTAAGAAATGACTGAATTATTACCTCCATGCTCAGTTGGTATACTGTTACAAGCTGGCTTATGCGCCCTTATGCCCTACTTTTACCGGATAAAAAAAAATGGTGGATAAAAATGTGCTTTGTGAAAGAATTTAAGTTCCTAAACACCTGAAGCTATGTAAACACATAGGCCTGTGTCTGGGTGTCTCCAGATTATGTCTCTCTGGATCCTGAATTCTGATCTAAATCATTTGAAAGACAATTTTGGATTTAATTAAAAGTAAAAGTGTGCCATTTCATTGAGAGAAAGGAGGAGTAGTGGTCTAGATTGTAGAGAGCTACAATTTAGGCCATGTTCTAATGCCCCATAAGGCTGTCCAGGGCAGTCAGACCTAGGCTGTTGCCTACACACCCTGAGGGCTGGACATTGTGTCTTCAGTCATCAGATAAAACTGTTGAACCGTAGTTGCCGACAGGCAACTTGTACTGTCAAGAGTCGTTGACTGACTTGAAGAATCAGGGAATCCCAAGTTAATTTTCCTCCAGCGGCGACTGTCCGCCTGAGGTCAGATCCAGCTGACGGGATGGGGAGTGTGGGAGGAGGGCCCAACCACTGGCTGCATTCAGCATCACAAACAGCTTCAAGCCAGACAACGACAGGCACATTAAGACCGGAAATCAGGCAATTCTGCCTTCAAAATGCAGACCATGGAAACTTTTAAGTTTGAATATGCCATGGAAAAAATGTGGATAAATCTCCTTTGATTTAAGTTATTCCTCCAGCAGTTATTTTCATTTTAATGATCTGTTGCTAGTGGTAACCCCTCAGTTGCAGTTTAACTGACATTGTTATGTTAGCCAGATGCAACCAAGCAAATATAAACAGGCATCTCGTGTAACGTTATCCTACTATGCGAATACCTTGGTTGGAGCATTTTCTGTAGGTACTGCATTTATAATTGCTATTTTGTGTATGTGTATGTAATTTGAGATGTTAAATTAGTTTTTCTGTGATCTTTTTAGTGCCAAGTTAACGTTAGCCATACTAGCTGTTGGAAGCTAATGAATTGCTAATGCAACATACTATAGGGCCGTTAATTTAGCTCGTTGGACTAACGTCGATGTTATTTTGCAAACTATTTCAATTATTTTTATGTTTACTTTATGAATTATTGTGTCATATACTATAGGGACTGTTGTTCTTTCACGAGTGATACTTTGTTTACTTTCTTGAATTAGACAGGGACAATGTAGCTAATTTGACAGTTAGCCTAGCTAGCCTACACTTTTGTAGCTAGCTAAATCCAGTTTTCTTGATTCCATAACTTTGTTCTGTTTTTGTATTGTATCTTTTTTCGGATTTTTATTGTAACCACTTGCTGTGTTCCGCTGTATTCACAGTCCAGTAAACACTGCAAAGGCCAAATCCTGTTTTGATCCCATAACAACTGCGTCTAGCATTCTGCATACCTGTGCCCCTCTACGGGTATGTTTTATTCTGAAAGTTTTTACCGGATGTCTTAGCTCAGTAATGTTGCTGCTTTGACACTGTCAGTCTCTCGCAAGTGCGTGAAAGCTCAGGGGCCGTAGCGATTTGAAAGCGGTGCCATCCGCATACTATGCAGGGTTTGACCTGCCACACAGTGCCGAAATTTTCAGGGGTCCATGTTTCATTTTTTGCCAGAATAAAAGGTTGTCCGGATGACTGCAAAGCGCTCCCCCATCTGAAACACACCAGAGGACGATTCTTCAAGTGCATATTTATGGAATAAAACCAGGTAAGGTATCATAGTGAGCGTATAGGTGATATATAACGATGCAACAGTGCATTAAGGTGTAACATGTGCGGTAGCGAAAGTATTACGCGTTATCATTTTGTTTTTCTGGAGTCTTTTTACTCGCCACAGTAAGGTGACTAGTCCCGTTATGTCCCCTGGTATGTGGGAAAAATCGCAGCGCAAAGTAGGCTAATGATGTTGCAACGTTAATGTCGCTATTTCAGGTTTTTTTTTTATCATAATGGGCCAATGCATAATGCAGATTGTATTCATAGTGTTGTCGAGCCATCCTGGAGGTGGTGATCGACTGTTCCCTCTAAGCCTTCTTGCCTTGGACAGAATGAAGAGGAAGAAGGCTGCGATGAAAAAAAAAAAACACTGTGTTACCAGAAATCCACTTGAACTGAAGATTCCAGTTTTAAGGACTGTGTTTGGACCATATGGTCTGTCACTCGTGTTTTGTCAATGTGCAGATGTTAAATCAATCTGCCAACTGCTCAGACAGAAATCCTCAGACGGTCTGGGAATAAAGGAAACTAAACTACAACTAAAAGATACATTTTCAACTCCAAAATGTGCTTGTAGACTTTGCAGGCATGTGGGGTACTCCCTTAAATAGCAGAGAGGGGAGGAGAGGAGGTTAGGATATCAGTTAAATGTGTGCCAGATGTTGTCTGTTGTAATAATCATTTTGCAAATACTGTAAAAGATTTTGGATAAAGCTTGAATAATTATCTATAATTACGCAGTCTCCAAGCAACATATGTTCCATGTGTTAGCATATGTTTTAATGTAAACCATGAAATCCACTATTACCTTTTCAGTGTTCAAAAGGTAAAATCTAATTTAATATTATGTATCCCCATCCTTTATCTCCCAACCATATCTGGTATTTCAGTGGAAGGAAAACAAAATGAGAAAAGAGAGAAGAATGTGTAAACTGGTCCATGATATTTAATTAATTCCCCCTATATTAGTTTATTCACTCATTTAGTATTGCTGACATAGATTTGTAGAAAAAAAATGTATCATGCATAAGCTCTGCATATGTCTCAGAGGAAATAAATCAGTGGAGACGGTTCTGCGTGTTCATAGGTGTTGATTCTGTACAGTAGCAGTGGGCTGCTGTGTGGGCGGCTTCACCAGAGGACAGATGAGTAGGCTTGTCCTGTGTGCAGTGAATCAGGCTGCTATTAGTGGTACGTGTGGGAGCTCTGGCAGACAAGGTCGACAAGTGAAAGTTGCTTATATATGAGGAGTGTACAAAAGAATATGCAGATGGTTTTTCCATTACAGTTGATCTTTGATGTTGCTTAACACATGTAACCCAGATGTTTGTACAGAATATCTGTCTACTCGGGATCAAATGAACATCCTTTGGAATTAAACTGAAATTTCAAAAGAGGAACATGAGCTGACACACCAGCATGTTTATCTCCAGCCAAGTTTCCTGTCCTGGGAAAGTCCTTTCCTTCCCTTTGAAAAGTTCCTGAGCTGTGCTGTGAAGTCCGGCTTACATCACACATCACACACACACACACCATTTTCTTCAGAGTCTTAGTCATAACTTTGTGGGAAGTGAATCCCTTGAACAAAACTCTCAGTGCATTTCAATGAACCCCAGTAGCTTCACACGTATTCATGACTGTGAAAATTACAGATTACAAGCATCAACTTGCAACTTTTGTTCCTAACTCACACTGAACATAAAACTACAATGTACTCCTGAATCAGAAGGTGTATAAATGCTTGCTTGACATAACTCTTATTAGCCTGAAAGGGGGCAGGGAGCATTCCATCCGCGTTGTGGCTGATGAACACAGCTCTTTGAAGAGTATTGAGAAGGCCCCCATTGTAAAACACCATTGTCTGCCTGCTTGCTGCCACGGTAACACTCTCACACTGGCAGCAGGACTAAAATGCTGCAGTCAGGGCTGACAAATGCTTGCCAGAATATGTGAGAAAAGAAAAGCCTAATTTTACCTTGACTCTATCGAGTGAATATAAAACCAGTTTGTATGATTTTTCACAAGTCATTACTTGTGTTCCTTGCAAATTACTTTTTGAAAAGAGAGGAATCCAAGCCCTTTTGCAAGCTTTTAACTGTGTTTAGTTTGCAGACCTCCCAACATGTAGAGACAAAATGAAGCATCAAAAAAGCAAGATTCCCGAGTAGGGCTTTTCGTTGTCTACATGGTAAAACAGAGGACTTGTAAAAGCTATAATTCCTTCCAGGCTGGCTCTCTGAGTGACCTTTTTGCAGAGCATTGTATTTGTTCATACTCATCACTCAATGTCTCATCTGTATATGTTATCTTTGCCAAGTGTGAAATCAACAACAGGAGACAGAAGAACCGCTCACATTGTTCATTTGTGCTGGACCACCTAATATTAAAACTCCAGCACAGACAGAAAGTATTTTTAGGCTTTTGGAGAAAGTTTTACCCTTTTTTGGCCCGAACCCTTATCCTGTTGATTTTATTAGAGTGTGGGAGCTTTTTTGTACTACTCATGCATTGCAGTGGGTAGTTTTTAGAAGCTCGGGGTTGAGACGGGTTGGTAAAAGACGGGACTGTGCTGTGGGTTTATGCCAGAAAAGGGCACTTGTGGGATCAATGAGTGCATTCATGTCAGTGTCAGATACCTGCACACTTGTTTCTATGTATTAGCTTTTCACAAGTGTGCCTCATGTATGTTTTCCAATGTTTATATCCCAGTAATGAGCTTGAAAATACATTTATTTATATTGTAAATTGCGCGCTGTGCAGACAACGATGAGCCTGGCTTTGTAGAGAGGTTTGACGTGCTGACTCTTTTCTCTTTCAGGCAGGATTAAGTAGGAATGTTTGGCAGAGCTGGTGATGACAGGACTGCTGACATATCTTTTACTCATCCACAAAAGTGCAGAGCTATCATTTCCCATTCAGTTTTCCTTTCTGATAAGGCCTTGTTTTGGCCTGCTTCCTCTGATCTGGATAGCAATGACGACACTGTATACTGGACGAAATCATTGGATATCGGTGCAAACAGACGCCATCTGCTGTCCAGTTTTTTGTCTGAAAAATAATAGCTGAAAATTGTCTCTTGTCATCTGCACACATGAACATTGGGGAAAACTGTGAACATGTTTCCCTTCTTTCCTCCACAGTCATCATGTCAGGGAAGTCAGATGGGAAAAAGAAGTGGGCAGCAGTCAGGGGTCGCCTGGGCTCCTCGCAGGACTCAGATACCCAGCAGGAGGCCAACCTGGAGAGTGCTGATCCTGAGCTGTGCATCAGGCTGCTGCAAGTTCCCACCGTGGTCAACTACTCGGGGCTGAAGCGTCGCCTGGAGGGCAGCGACCAGACATGGATGGTCCAGTTCCTGGAGCTGAGCGGGTTGGATCTCCTCCTGGAGGCCCTGGACCGACTCTCAGGGCGGGGATGCTCTCGCATAGCCGATGCCCTTCTGCAACTCACCTGCGTCAGCTGCGTCCGGGCGGTCATGAACTCATCTGCAGGGATCCACTTCATTATAGAGAATGAGGGATACATTCGGAAGCTCTCCCAAGGTTGACCATACCCTTCTTTTTGTGAAAAATCAACACATCTACTGCAGTGCTTTCTCCATATAGTGTTCATGTGACTTACTTTAAAGCTCCCCTCCACTCAAAAATGCGTTTTTCTTCTTGTTCCTACAGCTGAATGTTTGAGCTTCACTGTGCAGAGTTTGACACTAGAAGGATGTTTTCACATTCATCTGCTGAAAGTGGAAAGTTTCTGTGTCACTCATTGAAAGTCCCATTTTCAGGGACGGGCCTACAAGCATGATTGGAGACATCACAAATAGTTTGGAAGCCAATCCTGGTCCAATATTTAACTTGCAAAAGTGTGAAGTGGAAACTTGAACACAAACACTGAGAATGGACTTTACAGTGAAGCAGGAAACACCTGTTGTCCAGCAGTTCAACTTACATTTATAGATTCTGGATTTTTAATGAAGGAGAATGAGTAGATGTCATTTCAAAGATTTTAACAAGATAATTGAACTTTTAAAAATTATTATTCAAAGTAGAGCAATATCATATACATGTTAAAACATGTCTGGAGGGGATCTTTAAGTAAACCGAACAATTTGGTCAAGATATTTAAATCAACCGGTTCATTCAAATGAAAGCCATCTCATGTTTAATGACCCAAGGTGGCACGTTTTTTCTTTCTTTTTTTTTCTTTTACATATAATGTAACATTTGTAATATTTAGTTCAATTGGTGATACCTCAGGTGATTAAATGATTCTCTGTGACTCACTCTGCTGAGCTGAATTCCCCGGTCATATACTCACCTTTATATACAGAGATGAATCATCAAGGGTTGCTTTGGGACATCCCTAAAAACTGTGTCACAGTGTGTTGTGAACATTGGATTTCCCCACCTTCAAACACACAAACACATGTTTATCTACAATACAGTGCCACATCTTTAGAGGGCAAAGTTCAAGTTGAGCTGTTGAAACAAAGCATCCTGCTTGGGTCTAGACACGAGGGCCAAAGAGTAGAGATAGGGACTTGTTTTAAGAGAAACATGGGAGAAGCAGATGGGACATAATGAGCACTCGACCTGTACTGATGTGTGTGATCATGATGCTCCACAGCCTTGGACACTTCCAACACCATGGTGAAGAAGCAGGTTTTTGAGCTCCTTGCCGCCCTCAGCATGTTCTCTGCAGACGGCCATTGCCTGGCACTGGATGCCCTGGACCACTACAAGGCAAGTAGATGAACATGTAGAAGAGTCATACTTCTTACAGTGTTTTTGGAAAGCTGGGGGATTTACCACACATGATCCTACATCATGACTCTGAATAATAAATCCCCCAACAGTGCCCTCTAGTGGTGGGTTGCAAGCACAGGCGTTATAATCCTTTAGAATCACAGTCATCCTCAGTGATACCAAGGTGATTACTTGCACTGACTTTGATTTCCCCTTCAGGGCGTGAAGACGCAGCAGTATCGCTTCAGTGTGATCATGAACGAGCTGCAGGCCACAGACAACGTCCCTTACATGGTTACACTCCTCAGTGTCATCAACGCCCTCATCTTCGGGACTGATGACCTCAGGAAGAGAGATAAGATGAGAAAGGAGTTTATCGGTAGGTTCTCTATTCAGCTGCTGTTTAACAATTAATCAGGAGTCTAGAGTCACATCATGAGTGAGGTCACACTGTGAGTGTAAACTGTTGGCGCAACAGAGTTTGCCCCTCTGTGCTGAGAGTGAACGCAGAGGGTGAAGCAGGCCATCAGCAGGAGCTCTATTACAAATATCTCTGTCACTGGGTCTGTCTAAGAATAGGTCTAATGGCCTCATTCTCACTTTGACAAAACGCCTGAAAACTAAGAAAACCTCCAGTGGATAAAGCATTGTGTATCCATGCATTTTACACCATTAACTAGTGACCTTTAAAAGTTCAAAGACAATGCCATCACTCTTACACTGATTAAATAACACCAACCTAATGTGGTTTTGATGATATCTTTGTGAGAAAGTGGGGCATCTGAATGAAACTCACTATCCATCCATCTTTTTTTCTATACTGGCAGGGTTCATACAAAGTCTTGAAAGTTTGGAAAATGCTTGAATTTGAATATACTCTTGAAAAATGCTTGATTTTCAACATAATCTGATGTTTCATCTACACACTCACTCACGTAAACCAAAAGTCTTTTAATATTTGAAATGAAACGATCCCGTCGTCATATTTGTTTGTTGTCTCCTGGCATTTATAGTAATAATTCAGATGTGATGATAAAAGGCTTCAAGAGTCTGGACATTTTTAGTTTAGGTACCTTGAAAGTGCTTGAATTTTACACTTAAAAAGCTGTACGAACCCTGTACTGGACAGAAACAGGATTAACGTTAGACTGATAGTTCAGACATGGAACCAGGGCCTTTCTCCTATGAGGCATCAGTGTTAAGCAGTGAGCTACCAAGCTGCCTGAAGATCACCACAGTTGAGAGAGTTTGACAAATATGACACAGTTGCAGCTATATAAACCCTCTCAAATTCATTAAAAGGCCACCCACCACCTTGGACCAATCAGCCATTTGTTTGGCCACTCCTCTTTTGAGATTGCTCACCTGTGACTTCCTGCCAATTCCCCAAAAAACTAACATATGCCACTGTGGAGAGATGTGACACCTTTTTAAGATGAACTTTCTTAAAAACTGATAATTGAATGTTGTGATAGACAGAACTGTGTTTTTATTGTTGTCTTGCAGGGCTTCAGCTACTTGATATTCTGCCAAAGTTAAGGTGAGTCTTCCTCCTGTGATTCACATTTGATTTTGTCAGTCTCTTAAGCTCTAAAGCAGATTTTATGCAACAAATTATGTTTTATTTTTAAAGCCCATAATCACTGCAAGTAAAATGGTGCTTTTAGGAAAAGATGTTTGCAATTTGTATCCATTAATGACAGTAATTTGCTTTTTAAAAATTGAGAATGGCATTTAAATGCGCTGAAGTGTCCCCATCAGTGATCTGTATGTGGGTGGTGTGTAGGGAGCAGGAGGATGAAGACTTGATGATTCAATGCGAAGCTTTTGAAGAGGCAATGGCTGAAGATGAGGAGGAGCTGCTGCGGGTCTATGGGGGCATTGACATGAGTAATCACCTGGAGGTTTTCACTACACTCTTTAACAAGGTCCGACTGGCTTCATCATCTACCACTAAGAACTCAGATAGTCCAGTAAATTGGAGACTGAATGAAACAACATTTTGGTCCAGATGTACCTCTTATCTTTCTGATTGAAACAGTTTCATTCATTATGTTTTTGTGACTTAGGCATGTGAACATGACTAGCCCTCTTAATTTGTGCATATGCATGTGTTGGTGTGTGCAGGTGAGCAGCTCTCCAGCCTCTCTGCAGCTGCTGTCCATCCTGCAGACATTGTTGGTGCTGGGGCCGGGCCGCTCCGATATCTGGCTGGCTCTGGAGGCCATCACTAACAGAGCCATACTGCTGGCCCAAGACTGTGAGTCAGCACTGAAGCAACAATACATTCACTTTAGGTCAACACTCTGAAGATGCTAATGGCTAGTTAATGGCCTGCTCGGTGATTCGTGTTTGAAAGGGAGTGATTATCCAGGAAAATAGATCATAGAGGCAGCTGTTGACAGGATGGCTGAAAGCTTTTGTTATAGTGAGAGAATCAGTGTGTTTGTTTGCATTTGTGCTCCAGCTCAGATGGAGTCCTATGAGAAGATCATGCAGCGGCTGATGTTCTCCAAAGGCAAGAGCTGTGAAGGTCATCATGACGTGGATGGGCAGCTCGTAAAAGTGGATAAGGCCATGCAGACTGATCTGGATCCTCAGGGCAAAGAGAAGTCGGACAAAAGCATAACGTCCTCTCAGAAGCCGCTGTGTGCCGCTCCTCCACCCCCACCCCCACCTCCTCCACCTCTACCCTCTAGTATGCTCCAACCTTCTAACCAGTGTCCACCTCCGCCCCCACCACCTCCTCCACCGCTACCTGGAGGGTTTGGTGGACCCCCACCACCTCCTCCCTTGCCCGGAATGGCTCCACCACCACCACCACCACCACTGCCCTGCGGTCCAGGCATGGCTCCCCCACCACCTCCGCCACCCCTACCTGGAGGGTTTGGTGGACCCCCACCACCACCTCCCTTACCTGGCATGCCACCTCCACCTCCTCCTCCCCCAGGCACGATAGTGGCTCAGAGTAGCCAGGCCCTGGGGTGCGCTGCACCCACAAAGGTAAACCGATGTCCCACCCTGAGGATGAAAAAGCTAAACTGGCAGAAGCTCCGTGCCGTTACTGGTGAGTGGATAAAACATTTCTGTGAAGGCTGGAATTATATCAATGGCAATCTGTCATGTACCTTTGTATGAAGGCAGTAAACCCTGGCTGAATCTAATTTCAAGAGTGTCATGCCGACTTTGATATATTACTCAGAACTTTAGAAAGCTTTACCTTCATCCGTCAAGATGATATTCACCCCTTCAGGCCATGTTATGTTTTAAATAGAACAGTAGACATTGGCAGAAGGCACCTGTGTAGAGAATAGTTGATGGGGATGGATCATTGATATGAACAGCACTATCTGAAAACTAAAGAGACCATTATTCCAAATTTGGGTGTTGTTTAATGTGGGTGTTGCGGAGGAATCCCCTGAGTTTTGAGAGAGGGGAAACATCACTTTCAAATGAGCTTCAGCCATGTTGTGATGTTGATACAAAATGGAGCCACATGAGCTTGTGACAGGTTCCTCTCTTCCTGCACACACACACACAGATGGTCACTCCATGTGGGCCTCGGTTCAGAAAGAGCCTCCTCCTCGGGAGCCGGACTACAGCAGTATCGAGCAGCTGTTCTGTCTCCCGGTGACCGAGCACAAAGACAAGGGGGCAGCTGCTCCTGTCAAGAAGGAGCCTAAAGAGGTGTGCTTGGTCAACACTCAACACGGCTCCTCAGAGCTGTAGCACTCAGAACAAACACGGCTGATTACCAAAGCTGAATAATCAATGTGCCTCTCTTAACTTGCCCTTTTTTTCTTCTATAGATTACATTCATTGATCCAAAGAAAAACTTGAATTTGAACATATTTCTAAAGCAGTTCAAATGGTAAGATATTACACATTATTTTGAAGTTCTTTTTTT